>JBCAUG010235921.1:0-18718 GCA_038406175.1 Haplosyllis leylae
GAACAGGGGGGTACCCCCTCTCCTCCCCTTTTCTTTTATTGTACCTTTAGTGTGCGCTGTAGACTGGAGAGTTTCCTTGAGACCAGAATTTCCTTGCTGTTGCGGGCGTGCAGTCTATCGGCCGGAGCCATGGTGCTCGTGCGCTTCTTGCGGATACTGGACCCGTCCATTGAGAGGCCCTGCTGCTGAATATTTGTGTAAACCCGCGCCAGGTGGTCCCCCTCTGTCACGTCTGTCAGAAAATAAGTTCAATGAAATCAATTAATGAGCGGTGTTTTCGTCTCTTAGTTCACCTACATTGGTACAAAGAACTACATCGCAAAAGTTAAATAAATACCAGTGATATCTTTACTCTTTTAGGTGGAGAGGTCCTACGTTCTTTTGGCGTCAAAAAGTGAAAACACCAGACATCTGTGGTCAAAAGCACAATTTTTCAGAGTCCAAATGGCAGGCTGTGCTCACTTCCATATCGGTTTGGTCGGTTAATTAGTTTATGCTAATTTCTACTCATGGCGCGCTTGAGGCGGACGTGTTTCTCTGTGTTCGGACCGAACGTCTGAGGCAGCTGAGTAACTCACCTGGTGGAGAGGGCGAGCCCCTGAGAGGACTGACGCTCGGACTGTGTGTTGTCCGGGGAGTGAGGCCGCGCACCGGGGTGGTGGCGCGCGGTGTAGCCGGGCTGCTCGGGGTCGACGATTCACTCGTGTTGTCCTCGTCGCTCTCGCTGTAGTATCCGGCATCTGATTTAAACATACAGAGGTGAAATTATTTCTTTTCTATGAACCAGAAAAACTATTATCAAGAAACTATTGCATGTTTGTGATGATAAAATGATTACCCCTTACGTGAAGCCAATGACTTCAATTCAATGAATTAGAATAGTTTTAGAAATCTGGCACACATAGATAATCAACAGCTGTTGATACATAAGTTTATTATCAAATTTAAGTGGGCACCTATGCGAGTGACCTTCCAAGATGGGTTTTACTACACCGCAACTTTACATCACTGGTCTTGGTATAATAAAAAAACGCCCAGGGGGATTGGGGATATTTCACATTGAAGATATAATTGCTGCGGTACTCACTGTTCAAGAGTACCTGGTGTGGAGGAGAGTCTGGTCTGTAGTATCCGGCCGCCGTGCGCACTCCTGCTGCATCATGGGTAATGGCCGAGAGTCCCAATTTGTTCATCCATCTGTAAAAACAATTGGAACACATAAAGAGTTTAGCTTTTCAGTGTTTAGTCTGTCGGACAGGCAACTTTCACCCTGTAAGGTCAGGGACACCTTCCAACATATGAGGCCACAAGCCACAGTAATAGAGACACTTCAGTACTAGCCTGCATGCCATAGACATCACCTGCAGCGTTCATCTAATAAATGACACACTGTGTTACTTTAGTACGACAAAGCCAACCACTATTTTCTTCGCTGTTTTTATTCCCTTTCTCTTCTGTCCAGTCGGATGTTTTAAACACCCCTCCCCACGTGTTACAATCCTACGAACAAGGAGGTTTACAGTTTGCAGAGACTTTTCTTTTTGTATCGTTTAGACCTACCACCACCTGTCACCAATACATAAAGTAAATGATGACCGTTGCGAGTTAAAGGTTTCAGTGGTCCTGACTTACTTTCCCATGTCGTCCAGTCTCTCGGCGGCGAAGAAGAACGTCGTCCCGGAGTGATACGCTTTGAAGGCGCTGCAAGAAAACATGTCATAGCATGATTTGTCTGATGCAAATACGTGTTAAGCGAACACCCCCCCCCCAATTCAACCATCACAAACATCACAGATATGTCCCTTGATGTAATCAGTTCCAAGAGTCAATGTCAGTGCCATGTCACTATGTCAAGGCTGTAATTTACCACTATTCATAACTTGGTCCCTTTACCATTCCTCATGAAAGGCACGAAACCATCCGCGCTACATACTCTCCATCTAGTTATTAATCAAAACACATGCCATTCCCCTTAATACGCTGAAGTCCATTATGCGTAGACAAGACAGACACGGACTTTTTTGCTACTTTTAAACTGGATGATAAATTTTTTATAAATATAATACGCAATGCTGAATCTACAATTTTTTGAATAAAAATACGCAATGCTGAACCTACAATTTTTTGGTTTTGATTTCTGGTGCTGGAGATATTTTAAAGCCAGGTAAGTAAAGTACACCCTCTGCGTGCAGGTCCTGCAAAATCAAACAGAGTATAGAATTACTGCAAGTGTAAATGTCGACCACAAAATTTCAA
Organism: Haplosyllis leylae; assembly: GCA_038406175.1. NCBI lineage: Eukaryota > Metazoa > Annelida > Polychaeta > Phyllodocida > Syllidae > Haplosyllis > Haplosyllis leylae. The sequence continues at coordinate 2,257 of JBCAUG010235921.1, forward strand.
ATCAGGTTTTTGCACAATGCTGTTATTTGTGATGAAAAATTGTACTTGCATGTTGTCTAATTTTAACTAAAGTACAGTCATGATCTGGACGCCATGTAAACTTTGAAAAAGAAATCTAAACATGGCGTTTCGTACCTCTGGACTTTTGTAGTAGTAGAGATTTTGTCGTTTCATGACGAACCAGCGTTTCGACCATTTGTGGGAGAGAACGCCACTCGTGTCTTTCTTCTTCCACAACCAGCCCTGACAGTCTCCATGTCCCAGATCCTTACAAGATATCCGTCTGTGTGCGCCTGTGAAATACAGAGTCCTTACGATTGAAAACACTAACATTGCATTGACATTTGTTTGAGCTTCTTCTTCTATGGATTAACGCACGGAAAACTTCAGTGATTTTGCATTGTATTTCTTTTACTTGCCAATCTACATTTTAGGCCAACAGTACTATCCCGGTGGAAATAAAGGTACTTCAATGGAAGCAATTTGCTGCAAGTTAGGGCCCGTTTACACCAAGCGTCAGTGTGAACGCAGTGTCAATGCTGGAATGACGCCAGAAATACTTCTTTCCTTGAAATCAATGGAGTCGCTTGATAATGGGGTTGCAACCCATTTTGGAGTGACTCCATTCATATCAGTGAGAGTAGAATTGCTAGCGTCATTGCAGCATTGGCGCCGACGGTTTGTGTAAACGGGTCCTTAATTGGTCTTATTCATTTTGATGAACTCCAGCATGAACCTTACAGTTTACATTCAGTGTCAGTTTGATATTGTAGTGATAGATTGGATGAATAAACTATTCTCTAGATGAGTCTAAACGTTTCTATTTTTCTTGCAATTAGTCGGACGCACATCAGTGCTGTGGATAAGGCGACTGAAGATACTAGGTAGTTGTTACACACTCTGTTAGATAGTTAAGCAGGTGCAACACTTTTGAGATGCATCCAAGGATCATTGATCATAAATCAGTAAACTCTTTAAGCTCATGAATGTGCAGCAAAGGCACGATTTACTTCTTACTTAAATAATATAACATTTGCTGAATAGACAACGACAGTTTCAGGTGACTGCAAACTCAACCGGTACAGTGATTAAACTTGTCCTACTCACCCATTTTCCTCATGATGTTTTTCCTTGAATGACGTAGTATAGATGAAGGTGACTGAAACGAGATAATACAATATTTAGTCTGGTTAATCTAGTGTAAATGAAACTATTTCTTTCTACGTTTACCGGTACTTTACGCGTCACTCAAATAAACAATTAGTTTGAACTTTTTTATGTTAATTACTATTAATAAATTTCATCCCGTATCCACCTTTTTATATTTAAAGTAAAAAAGATCCTTCAAGTACATTTTCCTACTGCAGAAATATGCCTCGTAAAATGTTTTTGTTTTCTAGCTTCAACAACCAAACCAAACTTACACTTAATTTTACCATGTGGTTCGCAACTAGGAAAATATACTTGACCTCCAGTTCATATCTGATAAAACAGTAAGATAAAAGTAACTACGAATAATATCAACCTCAGGAACGAACAGAACACGAACAAATAAGGAAGTAAACCCGAAAACAGTGGTACCAGAACGAAATTACATGCACAGTGAAGTAATCATAGAGATCCAGTGCTACAATTGAAGTAGGACTCTGGGATCTAATAGTGTTTGTTCTACATCGATCGCATGTTTTCTTTTTGTCGTTAGCCCTAGCAGTGCGAAAGGCATTTCACCTCTCGAAGGGGTGATACAGCCAGTTCTAAAATTCAATGTCGATGCTCCAATCAGAATTCGAAGGGATGAATTGGCGTCATTTTACAAACGCAACACAGACGCCAAAGAGCGTCCCAGTTATTATTCGGCGCTCTTTGTAGATACTTCTGATCAGCGTCAATTGTAAGTTTCCAATGTTTATGACATTTTTCATTTTGATAAAGATTATAATTTTTCACAGCAATATTTTACTTTATAACAGCTGAAACATAAGGGTTAAAACCCTAGAGTAATTCTGAACCCAAAACGAAACCGTGTGACTGTTATTGCGGTCAACAATTTTACATGTGGGTCCGCGACACGATTATTTCCTACGCAATTCCGGATAAATTGGAAACGGAACGAAAAAAAAAACCCGAAGCAGATTGAGCAACTTCAGTTTCATTTGAAACGGTACTGGTGCATATTTTCTAGGGAAGGCAGAACGACTACGACTAGTCGCTTTTTTCCTGGTAGTCGACTAGTTGGTATAAAAAAGTTATCACTGAAAAAAAGATTTCTAGCAAAAACTATTTAAAGTATGGGCAAAGAAAATGAAATTGGAACAAATTCAACTCTGATGAGTAAACATGTTGTTAAGCTCCCTGGTAGCTGTGGTGCTGAGTGACCAGGGATGTCATTAAGATTAAAAAATTGGTGGCCCATCTGGGCCAGTGACTGACAACTTCAGGTAGCCCAAATCAAATAATTCAGGTGGCCATAGGCCAATGGTCCAGTGCCAATGACATGCCTGTGTTAGCCTAAGCTGTATTCCAAAATACTGATAATTTGAATGAAAATGTTCTTGTGGAAGTATTCTGAATAAATCACAGGTTATATTCAAATGGAACTCGTGACGTGTTGTCATGGCAGAAGATATCAAAATTTAGTATTTTTTCAGAAAATATTAAAATTTAGTATTTTTTAAGAAAATATTCAATTTATATATCTATGTTTTGGTGTATTATTACACAATCAACAATTTTTGTTTTGATGTATTCTGACACAATCAACAACTCTGGAAGAAATTTTACTTTGGATCTGTAATTTTGAAAACATAGTGACGAAACTGTAAAAAGTCAATTTTAGGTCACGAGATATTGGTTATTTTACTATATTTTCTAAAATAGGGGAATTTACATACTCAATTTCTTTCTGAATTTTTATTGTGTTATTATCCACTGAAACATAGACATGAGTTCCGTCTATGAGTTCCATTTGAATATAACCTGTGTAAATGGTAGGTGGCCTGTGATTCACATATTTGTATTTTATGTCTGATTCCCAATTAGTCGACTAATAGTCGACTAATGCTGTCCGACTAGTCGATGAATGAAATTTGGTAGTCCTGCCTTCCCTAATATTGATGTAATGTACTTTGTATTGATGTCATTTACTTCATACTTAGTATTGGTGTATTGTACTGAGTACTGTACTTTGTACTGGATACTTTGTATTTATGTCATATACAAGAATGCCTTTCAGTCGAAGGTGTACCATCCGCATAGCACATAAATCACAAAAACATTTACAAATAGAGAAACAATTGATTTCCTTTCATTTGACCTTGATACTGAGTAGCCTTGACCTCAGGCTTCAGATGACCTTGACCTTTAAGTAGGTTTTAGTAGAATATAAGCATACAGAAGTAATGATTAGGTAAAAATATGTCAGTTTTTTATTTGACCTTGACCTTGACCCAATGACCTTGATACTCAAACTTGACCTAGATATGGTCAAGATGTATCTACATACTAAAAATGAGGTTCCCAGCTTTAGCGGTTCAAAAGTTATAGCCTGAACAGACAGACAGACAGATGGACAGACAGACAGACACAGACAGACAGACAGACAGACCCAACTGAAATCATTACCTATCCGCATATGTGGATGGTAATAAACAGAAATGTAATCTGACGACAAACATACTTGTCCTTGGCTACCTGCTGTAGAGACCCATCAAAGTGATGCAAGCCTTTCAGTGTTTTCTAAACAATAATCTCAGCCAAATCCCAAAGGCAAAGCAGATAATTGGCTGTATTCTAGAAGAATTTGATTTATCACATAATAAGTTGTGAAAATTTAAGGTTGTTGTACTGACATGGCCAAATAAAATAGATTATAGTATAACTTGTGGACTTCGATCATAGGATTTGGGAACAATTGGCCATTCTTTTGATGAGTATTTGAATGATAAAGTGGCCTTCAGAGCCATTTGAGGGTAAACTATATTTTGCTCAACATTGGGATGGTGAAATTTCCTAATTCTTTTAATGTTTTAATTGTTAAAAAGCAAATGTTGCAAATAAAAATATCAAATGAAATTAATTTCTTTCTAATTATGATTTACATATTAATCATGTGACATTACGAATGCATTGCACTTGGTCTATTGACCACCAAAAAGCAATGCAACCAACCGCATTTCAATATGGTTAAAGTGGAGCCATTGCAGAAGTGTGTACAAAAATGCGCACCACAAACTTAATTAAACCTACATCAGATGGGGTGTGACTTTTTATTGCTAGACCAATGGAAATGTATCAGCCCACTGCCAGTTACTGGATAAAAACAGTCCTTGAGTAATATAAACAGACATGAAATATTTGGTTATGGTCTAGTAATTGTTGCAGGCAATAAATATTTAAATAAGGACGTCTTTTACTTGGCTTTATTCTTTCATGGATAAATATTGTTTTGAGTAGAAGTGAATCAAGATATTTTTTAAATTTTTAATGAAAAGTCATATTGAGTATGATGAACACTCACCTAGATTTTCACAGATCATCATTTTACTAGTTACATTTTTCCTTTTTCCTAAATATTCCAATTATCTTTCGTTAATTGCAGAAACTTATATAGCAGAGTTTGTGCCTTTTAACAAAGCAAAACAAACCCATGGTTTGGGTTCTTCAAAATCTACAAAAAGTTTGAAGATTGTTAATTTCTGGAATTTGTTTAATGCCACGGGAATTTTGATTTTTGCGTGTTTTTTTTCTTGTGTAGCCAAATTAGATGAACATCAGCGGAGCTAAAGGGGCTCAGGGATGCGCACCTCCCTCTGGGTCCAATTTCTTTCATTTTCATGTAGTTTTCAGGAAAAATGTGGCCAAAATGGTTGGCAACCCCACCTAGGAGGATGGCACTCCTCGTCTGGGAAATTCTGGATTCGCCACTGATGAATTCTATTTTAAAATAGGAAAACCTCAATCAAATGAACATTTATTCTAAAGCTGTCGCGTTGGGTAATTGCAATTTACTACAACTTACTATTCAATCTTAAGGCCACACGAAAATAGAAATTATGCACCAAAATTTGTTCTTACCCTGTTTGGCAGTATTTGTGATGACCACTCTGGTGATATTGTACAAAGATTTTAGATCCACAACCCACCATGGGCAAGCCTCCCACTTTGTGCTCGAACAAATACCATGCAACTCGCTTGTGGAAGTTCCATCCAAAGCGTGTCTGCAACAAGTGCAAAATCTTATCAGCTGCTTTTTTTGTAACAAAGATAAATAATAGACATTTTTCTAATATATTTCGCAACATATTTTGCTCACCTGGCATATTTGTCGTCCCTCTGAGAACTTTGCCAAGTCAACCTGTGAACGGCTACGTTACCAGATTCTATGAACAAAATATATATATGTACACCAATGGCGAGGATTGGCAATGATAGAAAATTGATGTGTAGTAGAACATTGACTCACGAAGAAAATATAAATCTACAGATGGAATTTTGCTTTACAAAAGCTAATGGCGCTGTGAAGCCTATGATGGTGGCAGTATCTACAATGCTTTATTTCTTTAGAATATTATTTTAATTTGCAATGTATCACACAATTTCTTTTCAATGCTGCAATATACTGGCTACTTTAATGTTCATTACGCACGTACAAAATGTTTTGTAAAGCAAAATTCCATCTGTTCTATTAACAAAAACCCGAATGTAGGACAACAAAGCCTACTGTTTGATTGCCATAACAAAAAAGATCCTGTGAATTTCTTGTAACTATATCCATTTAAATAACAATATTTGTAATAGTTTTTGTTCAGTTTTATCCGCACCAAAGTTAGAAGCCATCTTGTTTGTTTAAACATTTTGGAGGCCTGTTTTGGACTTATGGTGATGTCTACCCTGGGAATCATACTTGGTAACTGACGGTCCACGGTGATGATTATATAACAGGCATTGCTTCTGAATTATGCAAATAATTTTATCATATGATCTCTGAGCTGACGAATCAGACTCTGTAAAATCCATGAGGTTTCAAAATGAGGTCTTGACATCGTCAAATTGATTGCTCAGCTAAAATTATATAATAAAATGATTAGAAACTGTCAATGTAAATAAATAATGTTTGTTGTATAATCATCACCATGGACCATGGGTTGTGAAGTACCATTATGCTTGGTGGGTGGAGAGTCCATGGTGATGATTTTATAACAGGCATTGTTTATTTACTTTGACAGCTTCTAAATTATGCACATCATATGAACTTGGGCTGACAAGTTACAATTAATTAATTTGCTTCTGGAAACTCATACATTTTACAGAGTCTGATTGGTCAGCTCAAAGTCAATTTATTGCTGTCTCTGAGAAAAATTATTCCTTGGGTACCGAATTCTGGCTGAACAAAACAAATTCTCACAGACAACCATTCGAGTTTTTCACAATAAGATCGAATTTCACATTTTAAGACAGAATTTACATCAGACATGCTTTCATGATTTTTCAAATGTGAAATCATGCATGAAACAAACAAAGTTAAATGTCTGACAAGTAGCACAGGCCTCTATGGTCCATTTGGATAAGCATTCAACCTTAGATCCAATAATGGTCAGTGTTGTAAGTTCAAATCCCACTGGAGGCAACTTTTTGAAAAATTTTGAACTTCTTCATGCAAATTCAGGCTTAAAATGTAAATGTGATCTTAAACTCGATTACTATTACCGAAACCAACCAGAATTGGATTTTCTTCACAGGGTGATTATACCTAAAGATGGTCGAGAAAGACAATTTACTGAACATCCCATCTGTTGGTCAATACCTACCGTTTAACATAAGACCATATACTTGCAATTCACATATTACTAGGAATCCCCCCTTGTAGATGTGAACTGACACGTATCTGCCGTGAACTCTTCGGTCACATTGCACTGTCTTTGTTGGATTCTTGTGTGAAACTTTGTGACCACAGACTGTGAAGATCGCTGGGTCAAACGTTCCTGTTTCGAATTCGTGTCCAACTGAAACCGTGAAATCTTTCATCCACCACCCTGGAATAAAACACACTTGCATTATGAGTATTTGTATTTAGCAGAACTAAGAAGTTTTGGTTACTGAATATTTTTAGTTTTCTAGTCGAACGAAATATGTGCAGATGAATTACGTGTTGGACAAAGCCAACCATGCACGAGTCTCTACATAGATAATTGTTGTCGATATTTTGGCATTTAAAAATTTTAGGTGTTCAGAAATATTTTAATTCCAGGCGAATTTACCATGTGAATTTGCATTAATTGTGAAGATCACGGTTGTTATTTCATATTCATCTTCTAGGTCTACAATCCACCATGCCAGCGAATCTTTTTGGGTTCTTGTGCAGTGCAAAAAACTGGTGGAAAAGTCACCATCAACCGCAAAGTAGGCAATGCGATCAAGAAAAGTTGAGCTTTGCACTGCCGTTTTGTCCTGCGCGATATTCTGGGAGAGGTTGTGCTTCTTATTTTCTAATGCATCTGTCACAAAAGAAGTAAACACATTTTCAATCCGGAGAGAGAGAATTAATTTTCTTTGCTTTTATATACAAAAACTTAAAACTTCTTGAGGATAAATTTAATTGCAGGTTGATGAGAATGCTAGATATTGTCAAAGATACCCACCGATTTTGGCAATTTTCACCGTTTCTGTCAACATTATTTGCCGTTCCAACAGAAGAGTCAACATGAAAATCAAACTGGCAAACATTTTGTCAAGTTGTTGGTCAACACGTCAACACTTCTCAAATGTTTTTTTGTAGAATTTTATCATTTTTATGAATGATAACAAAATAATAATGAAATTTGAAATACCGTTTGAAAATGTCGAAAAAACAACGATGATAACGAAAATTATAAATCAAATCATCAAAGCTTTAATTTCGTCTTCGAACAAAAGATTGGCTCCCGCATTGGACGTTTAAAAACATGAAAAACAAAGCTTTCACGTTCTTTAAAAAAAAGGATTGGCTTGATGGCGGGAGCCGCTTGTGAGTAATAATAATAATTGTATGATATATAAAATGTTTTGTGAACTTTCAGAACTGTCCTTTTGTCTGTTCGCAGTTGATAAATTGAACAGTTTTACTGACAGTTCAGAAGTATGTGCCTTTGCAATCTTAGCCCATTAGCAGTTAGATGTTTCAAAACTTTTTCATAATTTTCTGGTCGAAATATGTACAGATGAACAGTGAACTATGCATGAATCTGTACACAAATGCAGTGAAAACTGTTAAGTTGTAAACTCTATTTTGCTGAACCACCCGTATACGAATTCTATCAATATTTGAGCTGCACTAGCTTTACTGAAGTCATAAGCGTTTAAACAGTAAATTGGTTCTTTGAAATTCATTTGCATTACTAGCAATCATCGCTAATTTTTCGTAAGTGGAATTCTCGAATATTTCAGTAAATTTTAACCTTTATTAAAAGTCCGATCTAATAATGAATTACAACTGTATACCTCTTAAAATGATACCAATGTCACCATCTACATTTCATTAACATTAAAAAAAACCATCGCAAATTAGACCATTATGCAAAAAGTTTTTAGGGATGATTGCTAGTAATGATTGTGGAATTTCTTTTATTCTAAGAAGTGTTAACATATCAGTACCGATTAAAGTTTGAACACGGTCCCTGACATTTCGGTTTTTTAAAGCCGGTCGCGGTGGCCGAGTGGATAGCGCATCTGCTTACTGTGCGGGAGGTATGCCGTTCTAATCCCGGCATCCTACCTCTGCTATATGCATGTAAGGAATGCAACTGGCTGTCAGCAAGTGTTGCACCAGAGGTGAATATGAGGAATCCAATCCTGGGGTACCCCCCCCCCATCCTGACCTGGCCAGGGGGGCTACCCAAACCTGACCTGGGGTCTGAAAGGACATGGGACCAGTGGAAGTATTATGTGATGGAGATGGCGTACCCCTGGAAAGGACATGGGACTTGAGGAAGTATTTTGGGATGGAGATGGGGTACCCGGGGGTACTACGTACGCGGGCGGTAAATATTCAACGCAAAATGAGAGACGATTGTAAGTGGACTGGAATTTACTGTGTGGTTATGATGGGTAATTATTTACTGAAGCACCACAACAACTCAATAACACGCGTCTAAACATTTAGAAAATTCAATTATCCAACACACGGTTTTGGATTTGAGCACTCGGCTCTTTAATTGCACATTTGTGGAAACAATAACTGTAATTTCCATTTCTCGAATAAGCTCTTTGAAATTATATTCATATCCAGCACATGTTAAATCTTTTGGCGTTACAATTATTGACAAATTTGCTGGTGACAACAAAAAAAAGACGCTTCTGCATTTGAACGGCACTTCTAAATTTCTGTTTCAATATATCTTAATATAAAAATGAAATGATACAGCAGTTGCGTTTTCTTGAAGTGAAATGATACGTTGTCTTACATATTTGTGTAATACAGCGTATCATTTCGGTTCAAGAAATATATCTATAGATATATATATCTGCAAAATAACAGCATCATTGCAGTAAAAAAGATTACTGAACTCATCATATTCTTACCCATTCTGTTAAAATTTGGTGAAAGATAACAAGACACTTATTACACATTGAACGTCTTTGCTCACAGATACAAATTAAGTAAGAAAATAAATGTTCATTGAGAGTTAGGTAATCTCTCATTGTGTTCGTCCTCTGAATGTATATTTGCGACATCAGATTTAATGATAAGGTTAATACATTTCATTACTAGAAATGATCACACTTTCAGTTGTCCAATCATTTGCACGGATACCAATTCATAATGCTATTTTGGTCGACAATTCTTGGTACAACAAAGATCATTGGCCAACTGGGCGGCCATGTTTGTCGATAATTGCTAGTAATTAAAGGACCAATCGATTTTCCGAAACGGTGAAAAATTATCCACCTCCGCCGCATCCACCTCCCCCTCCGCCACAACCTCCTCCGCCTCCTCCACAGCCGCCACCGCCTCCTCCACAGCCACCACCGCCTCCGCAACCACCACCTCCCCCACATCCCCCTCCTCCATCCCCTCCACCACAGCCTCCTGCATCTCCTCCCACACACGCGCCCGCTCCGACATCAACCCCTCCGCCAACATCACCCCCACCGATGCTTCCTCCATCCAGGTTGAGTCCCCCAACACTACCAGTCTCCACTCCCAGGTCCCCTGTCATTTCATCGCCCCACTCCACTTCAGCAAAATCTACATCCCCATTTGTATCACCAACACCACCTGTGTCTACGTCTATAAAATGGCCACCTGTATGCAGAAATGAAAATTTTTTGAACAATAATTTTCCAAGAAATGTGTAACTCAAAGGAATTTAACGTTTGATGAAATAAAACAATCAAATTGAAATAGTGGAAGATGTGTACTCACCATGCAAACCCTGCCTATGTAACCAATAAGAAGACGGCACGAATGGATCATAGAAACCAACAATATAAAGGAACATCAAGTCATTGTAATGGTAAGTTCTGGTCTGTCTACTGGAAAATGGTATACGCTGAGTCCTTGCAATATTCGGTTGGGTTTCAATCTGAGTGATTGTTGGATACAAATCTAAAAATATGAATTTGCAGGCGAAATTGTAGGTACCTCTCTTTTTGGAACAGTACATTAGCAATTCTCTTGATTCAGCACACCTATAGCAATAAGACCTCAGTAAAGATTATCATACCGTCGTAACGTGGTGGAGGATCTCTGGGTGTAGTTCCTGGTCTGCCTGTCCAAGGATTGCACAGAACAAACAAGAGTGAAGCAGCAAATCCACAAGCAATTTCAGACGCTACTGCATCGCTGGCCTACAAAAAACAGTACAAAACAATAACAGAAAACTAAAGCCTTTCAGTGGAAGGCCAACCGCTCACACCCCCTATCTCTATACTATGATGTCAGCTGGGTAACGGGTTGGGGTTGGTCCTATCCCTTTGCGCATTTGGGTACGGGAGAACGGCAGGGGACCTGGTCCTTCCTGGGCGGTATCCCTGTCTCAGTACATTATGGTCTAGCCCCCCTCTCCCCTGTGGACAGACACACACGACTGAACCACTGAGATTATTACCTTCTCGCAACCTTAAGATGTAGGCGTTAAAAACTAAGAAAAATAGCAATAGAGACTGAAGCAAGCTTTTTTAACTGAAGATATGTTTCTGTAATATTCTACTTACCTTATCAATAACCAGTTCTCCTGACTCAAGATTGGCTGTCACATGACCCAGACGTATGTTGAAGCTGATTGGTTCTGCGCGATTCTTACGTGACGGACAGTTCAAAACCTGCGCTCTTCTTCTTCTCAGATTCAAGTATTTAACATGCAGGTAACCAGGGTTACGAGATGCTACAAAGAAACAATTCAAATATTTATTCTGGGGTCATTTTTTGGAAAAGCAAAAAAGGGCACGGTTCCAGTAGAGAAAAAGTCACTGGTGTAACTAAGTTAAACACTCACATGCAGTTGTCATTTCTCTTCTGTTTCTGTACACAGCCCATCTTCCAATGATTATGGCATAATCACCGTGATAGTCCTTCACCAGAACGGCTCGCTCACCTTTTGTCGGGTCTAGAACTGCAACCTTGGGAAACTTTTCTTTAACCTATGATGATAAAGTGCATTTTCCACAATGGATAAACACAATTTTGCTTCCTAGTCCTTTGCTACAAAATTTCAGATATTTTATTCATACAATGTAAACTATTTGAATGTGCCACTAGGTTCTTACACTCTCAGGTATTGGTAATTGCTCAGTACCAATCAGATGTGCCATGGCCTGTAATTGGTTGTCTCCATTTGATACCATAACAGCAGACATGCGTGCTTGTGCTGAGTGAATCAACGTCACATTGTAGGAAGTTTGCCCACAGTAATTCAGTAAACTGATTTTGCAAGATAACATTGTGTTTAAAATATGCAGACACGTAGGCATTAAGATTCGCAAAGTTATAAACTTTTCCTTTCGTCAATTTGCAACACTATGACACACTCACCTATGCGTTGCTACTGATCCTCCAGCAGTCAGGAACTGTTGGGCTAAAGGCACTGGTCCCCAGAGCCCCTGCGGTATTTGATCGTAATGTGTAAAACTTGTTGGCTGCACTTTCAGTAAAACTTTTCCCCTCGGTTTAAATGTACTCACGGCACTTGTCATCCTAAAACCCAACTGAAATAGATGATACATTTAAATTTAAAAGTTTTACTCATTATTCAAAGATACGGTATCCAATAGCAGTATTTTCTTTGGTTCTAAGATAGTCTTCACAGTACATAAAGTTACAATTGGACCATTTTAAGTTTCTGACAGTAACATAGTAAAATGCAAGATACTAATTAATACTGTCAGATAAATACAAACAATTCTTACCAGGATTGGTTCTTGATGCTTGGTTTGTTGATGAGGAACCATTACCAGCTGATTGTGTTGAATATCACCTCCTTGCATTTGTCTCCAGTCACACAGGAAAGGGACATCCACATGAGCTACCACTTGTTTGTCCAGAAAACAGCAATATCCTAAAGTGTACAAAGACTATTTCAATTCCAAATTAACCAACATCACCACCATTAAAAGAAATCGTTTTGTACAAACATGTTTGACGAAAAATACTTTATTTCTAAATTTTATCCACAACAATTGTTCAGACTGAAAGAACCCTTTACCTTTCTTTTCCTGCAGTATGAACCTCAGTGCCCAGTACCTTGAAGTATCGAAGGCGAAAGACGAAGATGTTTCCCAACTTGTTGATGGTCCTAAGAAGTGAAAAATCTTTTTACCACATGAATAAATTATACACGATTTCCAAAGCTTGTTTATTGTAATAAAATTCTAGGCTGTGTCGCAGATGAGAATTGAAAACACTTATTTATATTACATTAGCAAAAAACTCTTTTCTTCAAATATGCCTGAAGAATAACTGATAATAATTTTCATTTGATTTTTGTTTCATAGAAATTTTTCAGCTTCAATATTCTAAAGCTGTCTTCAGCTACAGAGAAAGATGCTTACCATATCTTTTCGGAGTCAAGAAGGAACTCGTTACTGTGTTATCTCTTGTTAACAATTGAACTTTAATCTCAAATCGGTATCCTGCAGTTGGTGTGTAATTTGTAATCTGTAGAAGTAAAATTATTTGGCATTCATCACTTGAACAGAAATCCAATCTTAACCCCTGTGGCACTGAGGTTCCATTCCATAACCATGCCATTACTAGTTTATTCCATTTACATTTGATAAAGAAAGCGGATCTATATGGTCCATATATTTGTGGGTGGCAAAAATAATATTACAAACCTTCATGGATCGCAATGTAGATACAAACGGAATGGTGGAAACAGCAACTCTCTGGTTGTCATCTTCTTCAAGCATGAAGTTCTTCGGAGGAAGACCTCTGTACGAGCATCCTGGATAGGCATAAGCCTCTCCGAAGGTTTGTTCATAGAGCTGAGCAGTCTGCTGGTGAGCCTGTGTGCAAAAGGACGAATGCAATATGATATATATTAGCAAATTCAAGGAAAAAACATTGGAAAAAAACCAATAGCCTTGTTTGATTAATCATCTTTTGTACAACAACAAACATATGTACGTTCATTTCTGTGTTAGCAGAAATGATAATTACAGTATTCAATTTGGATCCTTCCTCTCTGCTTTGATCTGTGTCGTCATGGGTCATAATGTAGCCAAGAATCTTTGTCATATCCTTCACATAAGCCTTGGGGTGAACGATGTGAGTGTGCCACATCACATCTATGTCGTACATTGGTGTTACAAATTGATGTCTACAATAAGTAGTATTACAAGTATCACTATTACTCTAATAATTACCTCAACTTCAACTCCAACGATCGGCCATTACTTTATAAATTTGGAAATGAAGTCAGCATTGGGGTTACTGCATTTAATTAAAGACTAACTATAACAGAGTGTCTTCCTGCCGACACTCTTTGCTGCTTTTCAAGTTGTTTTAAAGTGCCATGTTATTGCTTTGGTGGGCTTTAAAGCACCATAAACTAACTCTCTATTTTAAATGGGGTTCCAGCCATTATTCACCTTTTAAAAAATTTCTTCGATGGGAGTAGCACATGGCAAGTTCATTGACCCTTCTTGTAATTGACAATTGGCAAACTTAAAGAAAGAGATTAATTCCATAATTTGCTGACCTGTGAGCCTGCTTTAAAAGCAGAAAGTTTAGGTATCTCCTTGTTGCTCTGCCAAGGAACAGAGGATCCGTAAAATGTGGCAGCGACACATTATAGAAAAAATCACGTTGTCTCAGCACAGCGGCCTCAAGATTATACCTGATCTTAGAATTAAAAACTGGTGCTGGGTTCGTGGTATAATCAGCATCAAGGTCCAAATCAAAGTCAACACCACTAAAACATGAACGTCAAAAAACCGTTAATTTTTACGAAATCGAGAAACTAAGTCAATTTTAAGATTTTTAATCTTTTCCGTCGGATGTTTCTTCATTTAATTTGAACACTTACTGTCCGGTTATCACAATTTAATTTCTTATCTATTTGAAGATGTTCGCAAGTAATCTAATCGATATATTCTATATTTAGATCAATCCATGTATGGTACACTAACGTGTTTCTCCCAAGGGTCGTCAGTTGCGACGTTTGTGTTCTCCTTGGGCTGTTTTTACAAACATTGTGTCGTCATAATTTGACGTACTTACCGAAAATGTTGACTCCACTTTCCCTTCGCGAACAAAATAGCCCGTCTTTCTTTGACCCTGTTGGCGGAGAACTCATGGTGATCACAAGGATCTCCCATAATTCTTTGCATATCTTCAGCATAGCCCGTGGGATTCAGCATGTGCACGTGCCATATCCAGTAGACATCCAAGGGCGGTGACATCTTCGTTCTGTCTTTTTTTCTTACCTTTCGCAATAGTTGCAGCCAGTAAGTTTCATATCTACCAGAAAGATAGACATGTACAAATTTAAAAAAAACTTACAGCAAGAGTACATATTAGCTCAATCAATTTTTTCTTATTAGCTCTGAACCTTCATTACTAGATTTAGTGAGGTCGCGTAACCATGTGATTACTAAACAAGTGAGCGTCATCTTAAAAGGTCTTCCATGGACATATATGGTCATGCAAAAAAGGTATGTCTGGAAATAAAGTACTTCTATTGGGTCCAACATATTTGTTTACTCTACAGAAACACTTTGTAATTAAACAGAGGCAATTGATAGGAATAACTAGAGGCCGGCAACAGCAATGGTTCTTGTTTGTGGTTTCGGGTACCAGTTTGCGGGTTTTGGGAACCAGGTTTTTTTTGTAATGCATCACAAGTTCTTGTAACGCACCAATTTTTTCATAATGCACCAATTTTTTGTAATGCGCCGACACATTACAAAATAATGTCATTAGTTTCTAGTGTTATGTACTAGAAGCTATTGCATATTTTTGTAATGTGCCAGCACATTACGAAAAATGCATTACAAGAATTTGTGGTGCATTACAAAAACAAGAATGCTTAGTAGCATTGTGTCACTCTGCACTTTGAGTTTGTATTTGATATATATTTTTTTATACAAGTTTTCATTCAGTTTTGGATTTATAAAAGTTACACAGAGTGAGCAGGTATATATTGGTTGGTACATAAGACCAGGAAGTAATGAAATTTCTTTGTAATGCACTGGCATATTACCAGAAAAATTGGCCAGAAAAAAGGCGCATTACAAGAACTTGTGACGCATTACAGTCCCGGAAACCGGAAACCATAAACAAGAACCACTGCTTTGCACAGTCTTGAATAGCTATTGATGACTCCACTGGTTCCTGGAAATTGACCCATTCCAAAATTTGTATGACTTTATGTAGATATGTTTCTGTTGAGGGATGAGAGGGTATTGTATGGAACTTCAGTACTTTCAGTACAACAGAGAGACATCTGGTGCAGGACATAATTTACTACAAAGTTTTTAAAGTGACCTCTGATTGTGATTCCATGATCAAACGAGCTCAAAACAGTTGGGCGAAGGGAGATTTCGTTTGATACTTTTTAATTTCACCAGGATCCATCTGCGTTGAATTTTCTTCGCAATGTGATTTTCGTTCGTGACAACTGTCTTCAATGCAATCATCAAGTGAGATATATTGTTTTGAAATTATGGGAAAAGTTTGGATCATCGTACCTGTATATGGCCCACTTAAGGAGATTGCCTTCCTCGGTTAAACCTTGGTGTTTATTGACAATCGCTAGGAAGCGTAGCTCCTTCAAAGCTTCTTTTTCTAAATCAACGCTGGCAGCCATTTCTCTGAAATAAAAAATACAGTCTGTAATGAGCAAATATTTGTGCACATAATGGAGTTTTCTCTAAATGTTTTCACTGAATTCGCTGAATTCAGTGACAAAAAAAAAATTAAAATTAAAAAATGGGCACTGTGGGGTTGGAACCCAGGATCTCCTGTGTAAGAGACAGAGATGATACC
>JBCAUG010236032.1:0-18716 GCA_038406175.1 Haplosyllis leylae
GGAAAAATGAAAAAAATACTGGAAAAGTCAGGGAAAAGTCAGGGAATTTTGCCAGAGGAAAAAAGTGGGAACCCTGACTAAAGTCACCGTCAACATTGTTACCGCCCGCGTACGTAGTACGACGGGAATGTAATGTTTTTACAGGCGTCAGTCTGTCTGTCCACATGGCGGGGAGGGGGGGGGAGAGGGTTCCCCATCTTTATCCAGTAATAGTTCCAATGGCCCCCTATCCTTTCTGGGGGGGGGGGAGGTACCCCAGGTCCAGGTCAGGATGAGGAGTTCCCTGCGGTACCCCCATGCCAGGGATGGGGTACCCCCCCCCCCTTCCCAGCTAGGTCCAGGTCAGGATGGGGGGGGGGGAGAGTACCCCAGGATATCCCAATCAACCAGGTAAGGGATGAGGTTACCCCTCCCGGCTAGGGATGGGGTACTCCCCCCCCCCCTCTGGGATAGGACAGCAGGGCGAGCACTTGCTTTGCGGCCGGCGGTATGCTTCTTGCGTTCACGCAGGAGGACTTTCTTGTTCATTGTGTCAATGGTGACAAACGGTCAAAATGGATTTTGTACGTTGCGTTTCCAATACATTTCTTAAGTGTAAAATGTAGGTGACCGTCCAAAGAATAGTAAACACGCCAGTGTCTGGAGGAGGCAGCAATCTAGTTTTCACTGCTGTAAATTTTCACCGCGTCTACGAACTTCCGGTTGAATAAGACCAACTGACCGTCTTGTAGAGTGACCGCCAAATGGAGGTTTATGTGGCAACAGATCACAACTTGCGCGCGTTGAGTAATTAACGTCCGCACTCGAGGAGAGCTCACTGTATTACCGCCCGCGACGGAAGGTACTAGGTACTGTTCTCACAGGTGTCTGTCTGTTCACAACCGGGGGGGGGGGGGTTATCCCATCTCTATTCCATAATACTTCCACTGATCCCATGTCCTTTCTGGGGTGTACCCCATCTCCATCCCATAATACTTACACTGGTTCCATGTCCTTTTCCGGGAGGGGGTGGGTGGGTACCCCAGGGTACTCCCTGGCCAGGTCAGGATGGGGTAACCCCCAGATAGGACATCCCTCCCGGGATAGGATAGGAGAGCAAGCACTTGCTACGCGGCCGGCGGTATGCCTCTTGCGTTCACGCAGGAGGATTTTATTGTTCTTGGTTTGTTTCTCTACATGACGTCCGCTGCAAAGGAAGTTGACTGTAATGCAGTGTAATAGCCGTTATGTTTGTTTGCGACGCATTGTTTCAGTCTCGTTCTCGTCAATTTAAACGTTCAGCGCATCAAACGTTTGGATAGATTGTTGCGTGAATCACCCGAACAAAGCCTGTTCAAAAACCGTCCTCTTGCCATTGCTGCTGAAATCAGCCAAAATACCAGTGTTATCAGAATGTTGAGTTTTTTTTTTTTTAAATTTTTGGAGGACACATGTCATTTTTGTGGGGCCACTGATACCCCTGTTTTGGACCTTTGGTGACTTCTGCCCTGGGTTTCAAAGCCAGGGTGGATCCTTGGCTTGCGTGCTTCCTGGCCTGGGCACAACAACAGATTCTCCAGATTCACCTCTGGTGCGACACCCGCCGACCTCTTGACGGCCGCCATGCCGGCCAGTCGCATTCCCTACATGCCACATATGTAGCAGAGGTAGGATTCGATCGGGTGACCTCCCGCACAGTAAGCAGAATGTTGAGAGTTTCTCAACCTGCTTACAACGAGTTAAGAGTACGCGGATACTCGTTGTAACCGAACTTTTTAACGTTGAAGTAACAATTTTGATGCACAAAACACACAGAAATCGACGGTTTGTTCTCAGTTTGTCAGCCGTTTGTAACACGTGCATCAAAATAAACACATTTAATTGAAAATTCCGTGTTGACAGAAAACGAGGCGAATTTAATTAAATTTCAACAGGCTCTGGGAAATACAACGCAAAAAGTGGAAATTAATCAGCGGCTTGGAATTGTTTGTATTTAACGCTGTAATTCGTCAACGCTAAGGCATCGTTCACGCTAAGCGATTGCGATTGATAAGGCGACATCGTAATGAATTCTTAAAGGAGCACTCACACTGTTGGCAAACTATTGGCAAACATCAATAAAAAATGCACTGGTGTGAATGGACCCGAAGGGCCAGTTTTCGTTTGAGTACAAAGTCCTGTCATCTCGGCGTTGCCGGTCTAAGGCCTAATTTACACTAAGGCATCGTTCACGCTAAGCGATTGCGATTGTAAAAGAGACGAATGAGTTCTAAAAGGAAAATCTAATGCAGCATCCACACTGACTAACAGCAGACATCAATGAAAACATTCGCCTTCGCTTTCGCAGTGTCTCAGTTTGTGTGGGGCTGAAGGGCCAAACGGAGTTTTCGTTTGAATACAAAAGCCTGTCATCTCGACGTTGTCAGTCTAAGGCCTAATTTACACTAAACTTCTGCGATTGCGATTGCGTATCAGCGCCATGTTCTTCCTTGGCTCTTGGCTCAGCCTGTCAGGAAAATATTGAACCCATCAGTTTATGATAAGGTAAGATGTGCAAACTACATAAAAAACGCGGAAAAGCCAATGAACCTGCTTACAGAGTAAAACGATGCAAATTTTATGACAATTCTCGTTTCGAAAGAATACTCTTTGTAACTGAAGATTACAGTTAGTTATTATGTTGTAAAGGAGGAATCTGTTCATTCTAGCCGAGTCTTCGTTGTAACCGAACTCGTTGAAATGGGAACCCAGTGTAGTCAGGGGAAAGCACAATATAAGCAGTCAGTTGAGAGTCACATCGAAAAGGATGAATTAAGGTGACAATGGTAGCAGTAGTGGTGACAACTGAACACTTCATAGTGTTTTGGTGCCAGAGAATGTAAAACTTTATAAAAGCGAAGGTTCAGATGTTTTAGCAGATATCCATGCAACCTTCCAAGTGTAGATGTTTTTTGTGACATTTGTCTCCATCAGATATCTAAAAGGTTTCTAAACTGGTGCTCAAGCCTGAGTATAGATACTGTTCCTTACGTCGGAATACAGACGTTTTAATTTTCCAAAACCATACGTCTTACACATCACTGTGCTGTACACATTCCAGCAAATATTTCTGCTTCATTTCCAGCTCCAAATTTTAAGGGACTTGTCAACAAGTTAAGATGGTTTTCAGAAGTTTCTTGTTTGTCTGTGTCTTGATTCTCCAAATATGTACTCATGGGTGTAGTCCTGTTTTGAAAGAAGGTGAGAGATACTGATTTCTGTGTGCTCACTCAAGGGTGCAGTCCTGTTTTGAAGAAGGTGAGAGATACTGATATCTATGTACTCATGGGTGTAGTCCTGTTTTGAAAGAAGGTGAGAGATACTGATTTCTGTGTACTCACTCAAGGGTGCAGTCCTGTTTTGAAGAAGGTGAGAGATACTGATGTACTCGATGTACTCATGGGTGCAGTCTTGTTTTGAAGAAGGTGAGAGATACTGATATCTATGTACTCATGGGTGTAGTCCTGTTTTGAATGAAGGTGAGAGATACTGATGTCTATGCACTCATGGGTGCAGTCCTGTTTTGAAAGAAGGTGAGAGATACTGATTTCTATGTACTCACTCAAGGGTGTAGTCCTGTTTTGAAAGAAGGTGAGAGATACTGATTTCTTTGTACTCAGGGGTGCAGTCCTGTTTTGAATGAAGGTGAGAGATACTGATATCTATGCACTCGTGGGTGCATTCCTGTTTTGAATGAAGGTGAGAGATACTGATTTCTATGTACTCATGGGTGCATTCCTGTTTTGAATGAAGGTTAGGGAAACTCATTTCTATGCTTCATTTAGTTTGTACTCATAAAATTGTCCCACATAAAGTTTTAATTTAAATTCCTAATAGTACATCATTGATGATGTAAGTGGATTTAAACATTATCTAATTTACTGCAGCTAATACATTTATTGTGAAGAACTTTTGACACCTGCAATGATTTTCAGGAAGTCATCAACTTCCACTCTTGCAGAGTCCAGGTTCTCAATGACAGTTCTGAAAAAACCAACTGATACCACTTCTAACCAAATTGTGTGTGACAGATATTTGAGTTAATGTCCACTTGATGTGGGTTTTTCGCATCCACTTTTTTGCAAGAATATCTACTTTTAATGGATTATTTTTCAGGAGAATTGGAAGACAATGTAAAGAATGTATTTGAACGCTGCCTCAATTGTAAAGTAAGTAAAATACATCACAGGGAAACTGTAAACATACAACACAAGAAATGGGGATTTTACAAACCTATAGTTTCTTATTGGAAACCCCATGGCGATGGACACGAGGGACAATATATTTGACCTCCCATGGTAAATGTGGACACAGAAAGAAGGTTGAATTATTAGAAATGGTTATGTGAAATGAATGACATGATATTCATTTGAGAAATGGACCAAATGTTGAAAGTGACTTCTTCGTAGTGTCTTCAATTTAATGAAAATATGCTTGGAGGCTGGATTGCTTTGATTGCCACAGAGTGGTTTTTGCAATATCAACCATTCTTGCAGTGATATTTTCCATCACAACAACATTAGAGGTTTACCTATGAAAATAAATTTGAGCTCTGTGATGGAAAATTTTGGATTTTCTTAATCATATACAATATAGTTATTCTCAAGTTTAACAGATATGAAATGACTTTTAATACTTCAAATTAATCATTATTATAAAATTTCTTAATATTTCTAATGAAAAGGGTCACTTTGATTGTCCCTGTTTATCTGAAGATTTTGAATGGAAACTTTAACTGTGTCTAATGACTTGATCCCAAGCAGCTCTGATCTTATTAAGAACATTTTAATTTAGTTAGGATCCAGCTCATAGTGCTTATAAATAAAAATTACAGTATAATATCTAAGTATACAATCAGTAGCTGAAGTTATTAAACATCAAATTCACTTACATCTGAAAACTAGAATCAGTGTGTTGAAGAGTGATGGCAAAATACTACATTATCATAGCAAATAACATGGAAAATAATATTTTAGCATTGAGTTATTAGATTTGTTCTTGAAAAGTGTTGTTCCTACCTATGACAATTCAATAATTTATTTCTAAGTACATTAGTGAAACTATTTTGTTAAAGTTGTGTGCTTGTGGTATTTGTCACAATCCTCGTCGCTGTTGTAAGTGTAAGTGTTTCCCATCTGCTGGAAGAGTCAATCTTGAAAGTGGGAAATCAGTAACAATGGCTGAATTACAAATTAGGGACCGAGTACAAACAGGTATGGTAACAATTTACTTCAGTCACATGACTGAGGAGTGAAGCCAGTCAGCCATTAAATGTTAAAAAAAACTGTAATTGTGGCCAAATTTTCTATAACTTGTTAATAACTCATGAAATAGTAAGAAAATAAAATAAATAAATCCAAGGTAGATTTTTCCATAATAACAAATTTCATATTTTCTGAAATTAGGTTCCATTCTTAATTGTCTTTGGTGCAACAAATATTTCATATTAAACCATGTTTTATATCATTTGACATCCAGTATCCATGGATAATGTTGGATACAGTGAAATAAGAACATTTCTGAAGAACCAACACACTGGTGTCAGCATGTACACAACAATTACAACTTTCCATAATAAAATCATCAGTTTGTCAGAAAACCACCTGATTTATGCAAGAAAAGGTGTACTGAAAAATTTCATCCAATGTAAGTTCATTGTTATTGTGTAATACATCCTCTATTTAAACACACTATGGACCAATGTAGAATAACTGAAATAATATTTCAACATAATAATTTGCAATAGATTTTCAAAGTTTACATCAATCCCCATATCTTTTGATAATATATTTTCTTTAGATATGCAGATCAGCTGTCTATTGGTGATGAAGTGTTGGCCAATGAAAATGACATACTGACCCCCCACAAAAGTTACCAATATAACTAGCCTCATGATAGAAGGTAATTGGTATTGTCAAATTCCCAGTGTTCAAGAAATATTCAACTGAGCAATCCTGTTTCTTCAGTTGCTGCAAATATATACAAAGTGTTATTCAATCTAAGATATTAAACTTGGGAACATTTTGCTTGTGAAAATGTAAAATTAAGATAGAAGAGAAAACACAACACTTATGTATTCTATTTCAGGTGCCTATGTTCCTTTGACAATGGAAGGTAATATAATGGTTGATGAGATTTTGGCTTCATGCTACCCTGTTCATCATGACTTGACTCACATTGTAATGACTCCTATCCTTTGGTTTCCTGGGACAATACAGTGGATTTTTGGTGAGAACAATGGATTCCCAACTTATGTTAACATTTTTGAAGTCTTGAGCATGTGGGTGGTACCATATGGGCAGCTCAATGTAAAAAGCAATTTTCAATAGACAGGTGATTTGGGTCATTGGTTCCCCCAATGAAGTAGTGCAATATATATTTCTGTGTAAGAAGGTTTAATTCATTTGATTGTCACAAAGGAGTTTTTGAAGTATCACTCACATTTACAGTGGTATTTTCCATAACACAACAATGATATTTAAACATTAAAATTTAACTGGGATATGTAGCCTAAAATGGTCCATAGCCCTATAACATTTTAATTGTTTCTATATCATATTCTTACTAGTAGTTATAAATCCTGGAAAGTTTTAATGAGCCTCCTTCAGCAGCAAATTTTAACATGTGTTGTTGATTAGTCTTTGGAAATTGTCTTTATCTTTTAAATAGTTTATGCCAGATAACTGCAAATAACTTATTAAATATAAAGATGTGGTATTGTTATGTAATAGTTTATTTAATTATAAGAGAAATAAACCTATAATTTTTAGGAATACAAACTTTCTGATCCTTTCTGATTACTAATTGGTATTACAGTAAATTTTGGGTTTCAAAGATAAAAAAATTTATAATATTATAAATATTATAATCCAAGGCTCCATTTAACTTTTTGGTAACAAAAGAATTTGTTTGAAGTAATAAGTAATGGTGAATAACAAACTTTACTAAAGTAATATTGTTATTACTTGAACAATTTTGTTGTGTTGTGCGCAAAAATGTGTTCACTGATTCAGTGGTGGATAGGTTGATTGTAAACTGTATCAAGTGTGCAAACTGTTCATCAGCCATGAGCCATGCTCACAGATCAAGGACCAGGGCTCATGTGAACCCTAATAACACTGATCCATCACATGACAAGGGTCACATGGCATGACATCACCAAATCTAAAAAATAGTGCATTTTAACCATATTGCTATGGGCCCCATTTTCAGAGTGATTGAATTGATGAAATCAGAAATCAGATGTTTCAGTGAAGGGAGTGCATATTTCAGTGAATCCATGGGATTGGCAACCACTCACTTGGAACTTAAACACGTTGGTAACCTGTACCTGACCATATGAAACTCCCTCCATGTATCTGAGAAGCGGCGGGACAGTCCTGCACAGCTGCACACAACACTGCGGTCACAAAAGCTGCGATCTTATAAAAACTTTAACAGACTGCAAATGCAACTTGATTGATTTGTCCACAGCAAGTACAAAAGGGTCAGGCGTCTACTAGTTGGTGTCAGTATGTATTGGTCCACAGGATATATCCTACCATCAGTTATTTCGTGAGCTTGTATGGGCACCTAAATTCGTGAAATAGACTTTAAAATGGAGCTATCAACGGTTTGAGGCTGTCAGTGGAGTTTTGTGTCTTTAATCTTGATGCCAAGAATCTGATCCAATCACCGAAACTGCCTCTCAAGTTCGCAGCGCTGCGTGAAAAGTCTACACGTCAGGCGTCTCCCGTCTCTTTTCGGCTCCCTAAACAGTGGGACCCAACTTACAACTTTTGTTGAGTCTAAATCTGCTGGAAACCAAATTTCCCTATGTATGGTGGGAGTGGGGAGGGGGGGGGGTAAACTGTATAAAGTAATCCAGGACCCAACTTCCAACTTTCGATCCCCCGAAAAAATATTTCTTAGTTTTTGGGCAAAAAGTCTTCCCCACCAAGGAGTTCATATCGAGTGGATTTCGCTTTCGCCCGACAGTGTGAATGAACCATCAGCTTGACCGACTGCTGATGTAGCTGGAAAGTCGGAAGTATCGAGGGAAATCATAGTGACCTCAGTGCGCTTTAATAAATTAATTAGATCAGCGCAGGCGAAGGGTCCATTCACACTCAGCGAAGCGAAACGAAGACGAAATCGTGAAGAAATGGAATGATTCAGTTGCTTAAGCTGTTTCACATCGAACGGATTCGAAAGCGTTTTACTTTGAAATTGGGTTTTACAGCCACTTAAAGTTAAAATTCGATTCTGGCAGGTTCTGCTAGCTCTGAACAGTATGACATTTATGTCCATGTTGACATTTATGTCCATGTATTCACAGTAGAGAGAACAAGAAAGTCCTCCTACGTGAACGTAAGTGGTATACCGCCCGCCGCGTAGTAAATGCTCGCTCTGCTGTCCTGTCCCGATGGAGGGGGTACCCCATTCCTTTGGGAGGGGGGGGTACCCCAACTGGCCAGGGGGGTTACCCCATCCTGGCTGGGGGGAGGGGTACTGTGAACGGACACACACCTGTGAAAACATTACCTTCCCGTCGTACTTCGTACGCGGGCGGTAACAAGGAAACTTTCCGGTTTTGCTTTCGGATAATCTGAATGAACCCTAAAAATACTCGTGGCAAAAATAGTCCATATCTAAGTCAATGTCGAACTAAACAGCTGAACTCCCCGCAGACTGAGACTTCCGTGCAGAGAATGTTATCATTAATGAGTGCTTATTGACACCACAGACACTAATGACACCACAGGTGCTAAATGACACCATACATCGCTCAAATAACTCAGTATTACTTAGTATGAAACTTAGTATTTGATATTACTTTAACTTGGTGCAGGTGCGACACAATGCTGGTAGGCATTCTTGTTATTTATTTATTGATTTTCGGGGGAGGGGGCGGGTTACTATAAACGGTTCGTTTCAGCCATACTTTCAAAGCCGTAGGCGGGGTCAATTTTGAGGCGTATGTTAGTAATGCGGGGTCAATTCCAGAGCAAGGCGGGGGTCAATTTCTGAGGCCCAGTGTCTGTTATTCTGGGAACTAAACACGTAAAACTGTCTGTCGAATAGGGAGATAAATCGATTTACATAATTATGGAAGCATTGATTTCAGATTTGAAACAAGACGCGTCTTTTCAGGGTTGCCACGTGTCAGGGAAATGTCAGGGAAAAACAAAATTTTCTCTAGGTCAGGGAAAAGTCCGGGAATTTTGAAAAAATGTCAGGGAATTTTGGCCATTTGACCAATGTCAGGGATTTGTTGGGGGATTTTGTGATGTCATGTCAGGGAATTGTCAGGGAATTTTGTCATGACATTACTTTAAGATTGAAACTTCCGTCGTGTGATAAGGGCTCTGCATGGGTTGTGTTTATGTAAATGTCTGCTTGGCAAATACAAACTCCAGATCTACTAATTATTACTTTTAAAAGTTTGCCTTTCAAAAATGCTGGGTGTGTGGGGGAATTGCAATTAATAACACTTGAAAGTTGTTTTTCCACTGACTGATAAATAAAAGAAATTGTCAGGGAAAACTGTTGTTTTGTCAGGGAAATGTCAGGGAATTTGGAATGGACTTAAATGTGGCAACCCTGCTTTTGAAAACCACACTTTTAACAGGAGTAAGAAATTATGTCAATGTATTTTGTGTGTTTGTAGGTGTGCTCTTGAGCTGAAGAGCCATGAAGACGACATGGCGTCTTATCTCCGGACTACTTGTCTTCTGGATAGTGATACTGCTGTACATGAGCACATCACTGTACCAGTCGAGTGATATCAATGAGCGGACGGAGAGACAGCTCCAGAGAGCCATGCAGGAACTAGACGCGCTCAAAACACAGAACGCGCAGCTGCAGAACCTCGCCAAGGAACTCAGGTACGGAAATCTGTTGCTTATAACTCATTCACACTAAGGCAGGTACCAGTCGTTTTTGATGATAACTTGATATTCACCCCGAGAAAAGTGTTTTGTTATTAATTGGGTAATGCTGCTAAGCGGGAACCAACAGTCGTAAACGCAAGGTATTATTGCAGGGACATTCAAAATGCAGCGGTTGCCGGAAATAGCGACGCCGAATATGAGCGTCTCAAGCTGCGCCTACAAGATGCGCAGCAGAAACTTGACAAGGTTTTGTCCGAGAAATCTGACGTCGGTCAACAGGGTCCCCTCAAAACAGGTAAGAACTGCTCAAAAGTAATATTACTTATCATATAGTGAATCAGAAGAGTTCAGACTGGAGTTGCTTCATTATGGTCGATATTAAATGAAGCTCTATTTCCACTTAACACTACCGACACGGTATGCGTAAAGGTCACCGTCAAAGTTTAATATTGTGTGCGAATGATGACAGTGAATCCGGTGAGCAGAATGGGTCTCGAACTTATCACAACGCCATCAATATGTTAATCATTGACACAATGTCAAAAGTGCCGTTCAAAGTCACAGTCATAGGTAATACAATGTATAGTGATGGGCACTTTGACACTGTCAGAATGGGATTTAGGCTCAAGCAGAACAAAACTAGGGTACCCACCCAGGTCAGACAGCTGTGAAGTCCAAAACAGAGGTACTGGTTCAGTGTGACTCGACCTTTATTTTCTAGAGGCGCAGTACACACCGTCCCAGCATCACGAGGAGACGAGACGGAAGATCGCTAACGGTGTGACGGAGCTGTGGTTCTACCTCCGCTCAGAGCTCAACAAGGCGACGGAGCGGCTCAGGGCGGTGGCGGGCGACGGGGTACTCGCTAACCTCAAAACGGTGCTAGAAGATGGTGCAGATATGCAAAGGTATGTCTCATAAATAAGTGTCACATCAGCTGTACGGTACCTCCATTCAAGGGACCCTCCACTTTAAGGTCAACGTCGCTCATGCTTTTAGGTAGTGACCATCCCTGGAATAACTAGTAACAGCTGTAACATACGCTGGACAATGCTGAATATATCAATTCAAGAAATTTTTGCTTTCAGAGTTATAATGGCGGATCTGTACAACCTCAGTATTAGTGATGGTGCTGAAGAATGGCGCAAAAAAGAAGCAGAAGAACTGAGCGATTTAGTGCAGAGGCGATTACACTACCTACAGGTACCTGTCGGTTCGTTGTCACTGAAAACAACGACAGAAACACTAAAAAATGACAACTGTGTAATAAGCCATCCGGTTTTCTTGTTGGTTGTAGAACCCAGAAGACTGTTCGAGTGCGAAGAAGTTGGTGTGTAACTTGAACAAGGGCTGCGGCTACGGGTGTCAGATCCACCACCTCGTGTACTGCTTCATCATCGCGTACGGGACGGAGCGCACGCTGGTGCTCGAGTCCCGCGGCTGGAGGTACTCCTCCGGCGGCTGGGAGAAGGTCTTCAAGCCGCTCTCCCAGACCTGCACCGATAAGTCCGGAGCCGTGTCCCGACCCTGGGGAAGTACGTACATTCAAAACCTCCATTCTACGGCCACTATTATTATTACTGAAAAATTTTCGGAAAATTTATTGGTATTTCCAGCTATTTATTTATAAATTTGATACCCCTGCACGGAATGTAAAATGACCTTTCAGAATAGGTTCCAATATAGTTGACTGATTTCTCACTTTCTTGGAGGTTTAGGAGTCATCAAGGACACCCAGGTTGTAGAGCTTCCTATCGTGGACAGTTTACATCCGCGTCCGCCCTACATGCCTTTGGCAATCCCAGAAGACCTTGCGCCGCGTCTCATCCGGTTGCACGGGTATCCAATCGCGTGGTGGATCGGCCAGTTCCTCAAGTATCTGTTAAAACCTCAGGCGCAGCTGCAGAGAGACATAGATATCAGCACCAGCAAACTGGGCTTCAAAAACCCTATTGTCGGGTAAGTTATTTTTATGATCTTTGGTTGTGCAGCTGTCTGAAAGGATAAAGCTTGATACATCTGGCTTGATAGACCAATTAAAATCGTAATGCAATCGCTTCTTTTCCCATTTTTTACAGCGTCCATGTTCGGAGGACGGATAAGGTCGGAACCGAGGCAGCGTTCCACGGTATAGAGGAATATATGTTCCACGTCGACGAGTGGTTTAGTCTCTATGAAAAAATCAGACCAGTCGACAGACGCCGCGTCTACCTAGCAACCGACGACCCTTCAGTGCTGTCTGAAGCACGAAAAAAGTAAGTAAAATCAGTCCAGTCGAGAAATGATGCGCCTATTAATTCATTATGTGGGATTTAATTTAAAATAAATCTATTACATTTCAGGTATCCGAATTACCTGTTTATCAGCGACAATGAGTTCTCGAGGACAGCGGGACTAGGGACGCGCTACTCGGACGCTTCACTGCGAGGGATCGTCCTGGATATCCACTTCCTGTCACTCACTGACTACCTCGTCTGTACATTCTCCTCCCAGGTAAGGGTGATGAGGGTGTAGGTGGGTGGGTGTGGATGCAGATGGTTTAAAGTGAGCGCATATAAAAGTTAATGAAGACGCTTTTTCACCCCTTTACTATCTACAATATTTGACAGGTATGTCGTCTGGCTTACGAGATCATGCAGACGCTGCACCCTGACGCGTCAAGCCGGTTTCATTCGCTCGACGACATCTACTACTACGGAGGACAGAATGCGCACAACCAGGTGGCGCTCCAGGAGTACAAGGCGCGAAACCAACAAGAGATAGACCTCAAGATCGGCGACACCGTCGGCATCGCCGGCAACCACTGGGACGGGTATGTACTGACATTGTCAGGGTCCCAAGTCTCCTACATTTCCGTTTTGGATAAACATTCCTACGTTTTGGTGAAAATTCTTTCTGTTTCCTACGTTATGAATGGAATTTTCTACTTTTGAACCGTTACTGCTGGAAACCCTACGTTGTGAACATTTGAGATTAAAAATGTACAAAATTTGCCTTATTTTGAATTATCATCAATCATGAGCGACACCCTGGAGGGTGTGGGAAAAGTGTTGTAAAAGACGGGAAGCAAAACGTTTGTGGTTTTGCCAAAAACAAACGGGAAATGTTTAGTACTTTTGCTGTCGGAAAACAATTGCATAAAACGTTGCGATGACGCTTGGTACAGATGTCGTACAACACAGGTTTTGTGATCTGTTAAATAGTATGTGAACGAAAGATATGATAGTCACTGGCACCCAGAGTCTCCAGTAACAGAATGACAAGGAATTCCCGGTAATCTGACGAAGTGGCTAGTTTAAGGGATAGAACTGGATGTACTTGATACCAAATATTAAACTTAAGACTTGAAACTGGAACTTAAAGGACGGGATGGATTTTGATTTAACTTTTAAGAGGGAGGGAGGAGTGGACGAGTCTTATGACAATGAAATTTTCACTTGTTTTCGTCACATGTTTTTCAGTTAGGTTGAGTGTAGATTTAATATTTCCTCATGTTGCAGGTATTCTAAGGGGATGAACCGGCGCACGGGTAGAACCGGATTGTTTCCTTCATACAAGGTGCGGGAGAACATAGACATTGTGAAGTTCCCTACGTACCCAGAGGTACCCCTCTCCAACCCTAACCGGAGGTGACGTCACGACCCGGAAGTACACATTTCCAACCTCAACCGCAGGTGACGTCACAACCGGAAATATCCATCTCCAACCACAACCGGAGGTGACTTCACCATGCATAGTGCAGCAGTCATGCCAAAAACAGTCTTGCCAAAGACCTTTTCGTCGGCAATCACTGCAACCAAAAACAATCATTGATTGTCTGAGTACTGTTCGCACACGCTAGGTGTGTACGATTCTTTACATCAAGTCCATTCATAGTCATCCTTTTCGTTGTTTTGTAGCATGGTTGTCAAATAGAGCGTCTAGTTTCAGACGCCATCTGTCTTTGTGGTCATTTTTTCTCCGCAGAGACACATAGCTTCCCAAAACAGGTTTTTAGGTTCAAAATTACACGCAAATTCTCGTTAATTTACAGCGATAGTACTTGGCGAGGGTGCAGTGGAAGCAGAAAACCGCTGAGTTGACCAATAGGATAATTTAAAAACATTGATGACGGTCAAGCTGACCAATCAACATAAGCTAAAATTGTCGCCAAGTACTATCAGCATATCCATTCGTCTACTATTTTAGTTGTAACCACTAGCCTATGCACTTTGCACTGATGAAGATTCTGCAACTAGCCTCTTATACTGATGACAGTTTGCATTAATGCATTTTAATGAAGTCAGTATTTTACTTTGTGTGTAAATCTGCATTTTATGTTTTATGAAGTACAATTTTTGAAGTTGGATGTTTTGATGCAAAATCTTGAGTTTTCTGTTAAGAATTAAGGGCTTATTCACACTGACTATATCAAAGCGTTCTGCGAATCTAATGTGTCCCGTGAGAAAGTTCACAAAGGACGGTTGAAAACACAGTGTAATTTTCGCCCATGTTAATTGAGCCTTGGGGTCCATTCACACTGAACGATGCGACTGTGATGCCACGAAGTGTCCAAGTGGCACTTTTTGCGTCGACGCCGACGGTATTGACGCCAAAAAGAAATGTTGCGTTTCTGCACTCGCTATTGCTGAGTGTAAACAGCACTTGAAGTGCTTCAACGCCGAGTTCACACATTCACTTCCGGCGAATATGGAAGGATGCGCTTTCGATCAGTGTGAATGAACCCAGAGGTTCTGGATCTCTAATTTTGGTTGGACATTGTTTTACACATATCATTACTTTTGTCACGCATTACTATTATAGATTCCCATCCTCATAAACTGTACAGATGACTTGTAATTTACTCATGTGATTTATGGTGCGTTTACACTGACCGAACCTAGACCGAGACCTAGCGAGACCGAGACTGAGACAGATACCGAGGATAAATACACAGGGCCCAATGGGAATCTGTGCTGCCATTGGTCTCTATGCAGTATGAACACCTCCACACAATCCCAAACAACCCATTTTTTTATCGGTCTCGGTCTCGGTTTGGTCAGTGTAAACGCATCATTAAATTTTATCAATGTTGTAAATCTGCGATGATTTCTTGGGAAAAGGTGAAAAAAATGAACTTGAAGTCCAAAAAATAACTGCTACGTGGTAACGGTTGCTAACATAGGTTGTCTGTTTACTATTTTGGAGCAATTGTTGCATAGCAACGGTTGCTTGGTGCAAATATGAAAACATGTGAGGAATTATAAACGATGTGTGGTTGCAACGACCATTTATTTACTAGCAATCAGATTGGTTGCCTAGATACCAAGATGTAGAAGATGTTTGTGATGGGAAAGCGTTCAAACCAGTGTTGTTGTCAATAGGAGTAAATGCAGATCTCCACGGTAACCGAGTCAAACTTGTACGTGTACAGTTAGATGTTTGAGTCACTGACAGTCTATTCGACGTTTAGCTCTGTTTTAAAGCCTTGTTAACCGTTGCTTTAACGAGAACTGACGTTAGAGCCCATTTACATCTAGCGACAGCAATGCGTCTGCGACATCGCTGCGACATTGCTCCAAATTGGTTGCAAAGCGATTTCCAAGCAGCAGTCACTGATGCTTGGTGTAACAGTACAGGACAGAATTCATACATTTGATTTGGGAGCGATCTCGCAGCGGTGTCGCAAACACTAGGTGTAAACCGGCCCAAACTCTTGCATCAAGTATTTTATTGCTCATGAAATTCAAAAGATATTTACGATGTCCGTCCAATGGAGTGAGCGTATAACAGAGGTGGCGTCCCTGTAGCCTTTAGGTCCTACTTACACCAACAGTCAGCCTCAACCCAGAGTCAACGCTGTGATGATGCTAGTGACATTGGTCTCATTGAAATCAACGGAAACAAATAGAGTCGCTCTGGAATGGGGATGCAACCCATTCTGGAGAAACTCCATAGATTTCAATGACAGCTCAATTGCTAGCGTCATCGCAGCGTTGACGCTGACGCTTTGTGTAAACGGGCCCTTACCTCTGGATCGGCCTCCTTCTTGATGACCATACTCCCGTTCAGCAGTATCTCCTGATCGTCCAATATATTCGCGTCAAACTGAAAAACGGAAACGTTAACTGTAGGATTATCCGCTTTATCAGTGACTCGTAAGAGTTCCTTTATTCGAGTTTTCCCGTAATACACCTAGTTGGCAACATTGGCATTTTGTACAGCTTCTAAGGTGAATATATTGGAAACAGTTAAGACCCTATAGAGTTTCAATATAAATTTACATTTGCAATGGTGTTTTGAATTTTAAACTGATGTGATGAATTTTTCTATCCATCATATTTTCAAAGTCAGGCGAACACAGAAATGTCAACATTGCCACCTTTGTGTATTACGGGAAAACTCAATTGCTCGGATTGGTAGTTTGGCACCCCGACTGATATCATCATGTTGGAATTCTTACCCCTTCCGGCACCCTGACTGCTATTATTATGGGTTATAATTCTCAACCCCTCTGGAACCCTGACTGCTATTATTATGGGTTAGAATTCTCACCCCCTCCGGCACCCTGACTGCTATTATTATGGCTTATAATTCTCACCCCCTCTGGAACCCTGACTGCTATTATTATGGGTTAGAATTCTCACCCCCTCCGGCACCCTGACTATTATTGTGTGTTAGGATGCTTACCCCCTCCGGCACCCTGACGAGCCACAGTTCTTTCTCGGGACCCGTGGCTTCCTCCGACCAGAGCGGACAGTTCTTTATATTCACCTCCTCGAAGCCTTTGGGACATTTAAACCTGAAAAACATAACGTCATAATATCAGCGCGTCTGCGTCTGTGATTTACATTTAAACCTGAGAAACAACGTCATAATATCAGCGCGTCTGCGTCTGATTGTATCTTCTTACACCTTAAGGCTTGTTCACACCTAACTTTTGCCCTTACGCCAACGTTCATGTTTACCAAGTGTCTGGTGGCACAAACACAAGCGCAGCGAAACTAGAGTTTTACTATGTAGTTTATTAAGCAGCAGGTTTCACTGTACGTTTCATCTTGTTTGTCCATCGACAGGATTACACTGCACTGAAGTATTCCCAGAATTCTCGCAAATTAACAACATATCTATGGAATGCGCACTGGCGTACCTGAGTTTCTGCGTTCCTGCTGCCGCGTCCTCGGCGTCTGACCCCTCCGCACTCATCTCCACATCTCCGATCCGGATCTTCTTCGCCGCCTCTGAAGTGTGTAAGTGCAGAAAGCTTTGTCGCTACTTGCTACAGTAGGTTATTGCTTCAAATCTGGACATTCAAGTGGTCATTGAGACGAAATTAGGACGCACGAATCAGTGACGTCACATGCAACAGTGTGATGTGAAGAGTTTTAATTTCGAGAGGCTGAAAATCTTAACAAGGTTGCTTTGCAACACTGTCTGATCATTCTCTTGCCTAACAAACTGATGTAACGACAGCGCTTAGGTGGGTGCTCTTGAACAGCTCCTGTGACACTCATCCTCTTTTGCCCTGGCTTTGGAACAGCTGCTGTGATACTCACCCTCTTTTGTCATAGCTTTGGAACAGCTCCAGTGATACTCACCCTCTGTGGCCCTGGCTTTGGAGCAGATCCTGTAATACTCACCCTTAGTTCCCCTCACCCTCTGTGGCCCTGGCCCTCTTTATCTTTGGGTTTAGTGGACGTTTACTCTAGCTTTGGAACAGCTCCTGCGATACTCACCCTTACTGGCCCTGGCCCTCTATATCTGGGGTAAGTGGACATTTACTCAGGCTTTGGAACAGCTCCTGTGATACTCACCCCCAGTGGCACTGGCTTTGGAACAGCTCCTGTGATACTCACCCCCAGTGGCACTGGCTTTGGAACAGCTCCTGTGATACTCACCCTCAGTAGCTCTGGTTTTGGAACAGCTCCTGTGATAACCACCCTGGCTCTCTGTATCACCAGGATTAGTAGACATTTACTCAGGCTTTGGAACAGCTCCTGTGATACTCACACTTAGTGGCCTTGGCTTTGGAACAGCTCCTGTGATACTCACGTTGTGGCCCTGGCCTTCTGTATCTCTGGGGTAATGGGACATTTCCCCTGGTTCTGGAACAGCTCCTGTGATACTCACCCTCTGTGACCCTGGCTCTGGAACAGCACCTGTGATACTCACCCTCTGTGGCCCTCGCCCTCTGTATCTCTGGGGTAAGTGGACGTTTGCTCTGGCTCTGGAACAGCTCCTGTGATACTCACCCTCTGTGGCCCTGGCCCTCTGTATCTCCGGAGTTAGTGGACGTTTGCTCTGGCTCTGGAACAGCTCCTGTGTCGGTGTAAGGAAGTCATCGTTCAGCTGCGGTCCGCTGTCGTTCGCCGATATCTCGTGCGTACTGAGCGCCGATAACGAGTCGGTCCTACAGAGGAGAATAGCGCAACATTAAACCGCGGCACCGGGGTCACAACCAGTTCAGTTACGCCGAGCACATTTTTGAGCATCAAACTGCTTGTTCTAAGCGAGACGAAATACGTCATCAGTATATGTGACGCACTTCAGAAATGGACAGAGTGGCTCCTCGTTGTAACCGAAGTTTTTAACATTAATGTCAATGTTAAATAAATCTACTCATTGTAACCGAATACTAGTTGAAAGCGGGAACCAGTGGAACAAAGCGGCATTCTACCTCGGTTCTGGAGGCGTTTTGTTGCTTTTTTTGGAGGGAACCAGATCGGGTAGAGCAGCGTCCTTGTCTCCTCCCGCGCTCTTCCGTTTCCTTGACAACGACAATCGCTTCTTACTACTTGGACTCGCAAACACATCCACAGCTGCAAACAAACCAGCCGCAGATCATTA
>JBCAUG010236143.1:0-18706 GCA_038406175.1 Haplosyllis leylae
ATAAATCTCATTTATCATATGCACCATTAATCTTTCTGATGGTATTGCGCAACTTGGGATTCTAGCCCCTTTCATTTCTCCTGTTGAGTGTTTATGGGTGGGTGCGGGTAAGTCATCTCAAATCTGAAGCGCTATTTTGTAGTTGAGAGACAACATTATTTGAGACTGTACAACTGCACCTCCATCTCCACCCTGGTGGAACAATGTCCCACCATTGTGAAGTCGAGGTAAATTTAGTCAGTCGTTGAAACAACTCTAGTGGTGTAGAGTTCCAAGGAACAATTTCAGGAATAATTTTGCAAGGTCGAAGTTTTGTGACAAGTAGTTGTCGCGTCTTGCACTCATGCTTTTAGCTACAGAACTGAAATGCCTGAAGCACTAAAGCAAACCTTCAGCAAACCAGCAATTTTGCGTGTTTCACCGTGTGAAGAACCTTTTTCAGCAACCGCTAACACTTAACAAAGACTCTTTATGCAGTGTATGTAAATTCTGAGCTCCACCCAAAATCAACAAGAGGGCAAATCACACCTGTACCCATACTTCTGGTGCCTCGAAACCAATGATTAAGATGTTAATCTTCATCAAATGATTTTTAACTGAAAGGAAGATTTATTGAGACAAATACCTTCCAGTTTTTGTGCATAAAGAGAAGATACGGTATTTCCATGCTGACATTTTGTAGGATTTTATACCCCCAGTTTGCCATAAATTTGAGCTTTTACACGAAATGCACATAATGGGAGCACCTTTGCTTTGTTAGATCTACAGGCGTCATTTTCTTCAGCTCAGATGTTTTATCAAAAATCTGAATACCGTTTTATTGATATTGATCTTTTCATCTCACATCTCATGTTGGTGAAGAGAACTCAAGTTTATCTATCAGTAAAATTCCAGATTGTTTCTCTGAATTAATTTTGATTCACAGCCATTTTCATGTACATTTTTTTAAACTTTTTAAATCTATTGTAAAGAACAGATTTTTTATTGCTGTATGATTTTTATGTAAAGACAAAATTAGTGTGATACCATAGATCACCGATGATTCAACTAGAAAATTGACCCTAAAGGGCAAATATAAGTCTCCGCACATAGCATGCACTTCGTCCAACTTCCAACTTTTGTTGCTGAGTCCAAATCTGGTTTTTGAAAACCAAATTACTTATGTCTGGTGGTGGTGGTGGGGGGTGGGTGTTGGTGACCAACTTCCAACTTTTGATGCTGAGTCCAAATCTGCTTAAACCAAATGTCCCCATGTCCTTGGGGGGGGGGGGTGGTGACCAACTTCCAACTTTTGATGCCGAGTCCAAATCTGCTGAAAACCAAATTTCCCTATGTCTGGTGTGTGTGTGTGGGGGGGGGGGGGGTTGATGGTGCTGACTTCTGTTGAGAATTTGGGGTGCAGTAAAAAAAATTTTGACAAGATTTTCTAACCCAAACAAAAGCGAGTACACCACAGATTACTGCATGCCCCTCTTCATACCGGATCATTTTATCCGTGTTTAAAATTGTGTTTAATAAGATCCACAGGAAAGTTCTAATGGAGACAGGATCACCGTTGAGGGTACAAATAGATTGAAATCTTATTATTTAGCGTTCATTACATAAAATAAGAATGTTTTCTGCTATTTGAGTAAAGTTCTAATTTGGATGATAGAATCTACTTCTAATAACTAGATATAGGTCCTTGAAATAACTGTCTCTCAACAGCATAAATTAAAATCTCTGGTGATGTAGTAAATACATTTAAATCCAAAAGGTGAAAAACATTTTTTGTGTCAGTCAGTGAATTAACATCGACTGGATGTGTTAATGTTCATTATACAATTAACATCTTGCATTTTATTACACCCAGTATCTAGTCCATTGTAAACAAAGAGCTACTATGAAGGACCAATTCAAGTTTAAACCTCCAGTGTTAACTTCTTAATGAATAAATCTGAATGTAAGTTACAACAGTATCTCAGTTAAATGATGCAAGATACAAATCTAAAATAATAACAAGAACAAAAGGAAACGTTAGTGCAATGCACATGCGCAATTGGTATGCATTTCTTTATGCAACTACCAAGGGAAGAACTAACGCATTTAATCATAATGGAAGAAGAAAACTGCGAACTTCAAAAGATGAGCATCAGCAACTTAATCTGTTTGTCAAACAAGGAAAAAACGCTCTTTCCTAGCTTCATTTTTAATATTGTCTTAATAAAATGCAAGCAATGGAGAGATGTTTGCAAAGCTTTCTTCAGTGCCGTTTCAGATACGTAGGCGTTTAATAACAGAACAACAAGTGACGTTACGGTTACATGACTCACATCTGTGACACATGTTATGATGAAAATTGTAGTGCAGATAAAAAGAACCAAATATATATTTCCCTGGGTATAATGTGAAAGGGTTGTGTAATAAAAAAGCCCTGAATATGTATAAGAAAAGACACCAAACCCCTGGATAACGATGAAATATGCGACAGCATGATTTTAGCATTACGCAGAGCCACGTCACTTTTGGGACGATCGGTTTTTTTGGTGATTAAAATTGTGAAATGCAGATGATGCACAAATTTAGCAAGAATTGCACATAACTGATGCATTTTAGTTGATAAGATAACCATTTGCAGTAACTTTGCTGAATATTTGTTACAAATAAGCATTAGTTTGAAAATAGCTAAATTGAACTTATTTACACATCTGCAGTAAGTTATATAATCCTTTAGAGTCTATTCGGAGCAATGACTGCGGAGTTTAGTCGCTCGAGGTTTGTTGGTTCGTTATCCCTTTTTCAAACTATTTTAATAATATTAGCCCTAAATTGTTTCCCTAATTTTCTCTCCACTAAACTGGTAGCAGAAAATCACTCTCAGCTTTGCATTTTTTGAAAGGAAATCTGCATTGTATGTGATCGTACTTGGTGACGGTCGGTCCACCACGGTGACCGTGGCAGGACCGCGGTGAACCGACCGTCGCCAAGTACGATCTGTATTATATACGTTTTACATTCTCATTCTATTTTAAAGAAGGACAGCAAATGGGATGTTACTATTGTACCCTCCCGACCTTTGCTTTTCAGCATTTTTGAAAATTCCACTGCAGAACTGTTGATGAAACTGGAAACAAATAAATCCAATGAAAACGGTCACGTTTTGAAAGCATCTTCACCGACTACATAAGCAGTACGAGGGAAGGTAACGTTTTCACAGGTCATTCAGTGGGGGTAAGGTCCAGGGGGACTAGGTCCAAGGTCAGGGTCAGGTCCATGGTCTTTGGGGTCAGGCCCATGGTCTAAGGGTATCAGGTCAGGGGTTAGGTCCATGGTCTCATGGTGTGGTTCATAGGTTGGGGGGGGTTAGGAGGCTGTCTTGTTCTGAGATAGATCTAGATGTGATATTTGATGCCTTTTTCTATTGTGCCACATTTTAGACAAAATAGAGGCTTGATCACCCTTGCCATTACAGCTAAAAAGTAGATCTATCAATAATTTTATTATATATAATTTTATAAAATAGCAGGAAATATTTCACTTGTGGCACGAAATGTCACCGCAGAATAATTAATGTAATTCAAACACTTTTTGTAATGCGTTGGGCTCATCTTCATGTCATTTCACACAAAATAATACCTCTAGACGATTAAATGCAATTTACATACTGTAACCTGACATCAAATCAAACGATCTTTTTGTGATTTTTCATAGACCTGTTTGAACACACAGCAAATAGTTCACATTCCAAAGTCATACTATCTAGTATATCTTTAGTGTTATTTATTCTGTTGATGCAATAAATATAATATAGTCT
Source organism: Haplosyllis leylae (assembly GCA_038406175.1). Lineage (NCBI taxonomy): Eukaryota > Metazoa > Annelida > Polychaeta > Phyllodocida > Syllidae > Haplosyllis > Haplosyllis leylae. The sequence goes on from JBCAUG010236143.1 coordinate 3,794, forward strand.
GGAACCTAGGCTACTTACATTCTCACTGATATCAAATACATTTACTAGGGATCTCTCCATGCATTGTTTTCTTCACACAAACACCGAATTCTTAAGTTAATGATTTTACCTTAGTCGTTCTTTTCACAATATTTCAAAATTGTTTGTTTCGGAAAGGGGCTGTTTTTGTTAAGGGCTTCGTGTCTGAAAGACTATCGTTTTGGCATGAATCGTTACTTCTGCATACAATGTTTGCTGAAGAAGCCTTCGTGGGATATTCATCTATTTACCGTTTCAGGTTTAAAAAAGGTAGTGACAGAACAGGGGTAGTGATCAAACATCAGAAAAGTGGTTACCCTTGTCTTACCAAAACAAAATCATTTGTGTGGAACAGTTGTACAAATGGAGTTTACTTTTTGTCTTTGTAAAATTTGCCGTTCTTCACGGATGATCCATTGCATATCACCACGTTTAACCAGGTAAACATTCTCTTCGGACATGTTGTTGTGTACACTCGTGGTAAAGCATAGTAAACATGGAAACAAGTGATTCCAAAGAAAATGATAGATTTTTCACCGCAACTAACAGCAAAAGCAACAGATGTAAATTAGGACGTTGTAGTCTACGATCTGACGCAGTTCAACTTTTAAGAACTAAAACATCAATACAATATATGATGAGTTGGCTGGCAAGAATTGCGGGGCCAAGTAGAAGATCAACCGTTTTGTCATCCCTTTAAATGATGACTTAAAAATGATGGTCAGATCTTTGACATATGTAGAGCTGTCTAAATGTCACAAATGTACCGACCTGTCCCAGTGTGTACTGCAATGCCACTTCCCCAGCATACCCCTCCTTGACTTTAGCTAGCACGGGCAGCGTAGAACCATAGTGTTGTACCATTTCTCTGACACTTGAAATCGAAAGAGTACCATATAATTACACCATGCCATGAAATTTCACTCCATAGATTTTTTTATATATTATAGTATTAACTCTTAAAAAAATGTAAACATTTTTTCCTTAGTACATTGGATTATGGAAATTTGAAAATGATTTTCAAAAGAGGGGCTTGCTGTGACAATCTCCCACGCATGAAACAATTGTTTACCGGTGTGCTTACCTGTAGCTGTTATCGGACCACTCGACTGCATCCATACTGAGGCCTCCGTGTTCATTAGGCAGAAGATTCTTGCGTCGTTTGGGACGTGATTTGGCTGGTGGAACACACTTATCCCCAGCCTGGACTCTAACCCGTCCCTGCTGCCGAATGTTCGGCGCTGTCCTGAAAAAAGAATAAAAGGTAAGATGGTGAAAAAAAATCAATCCCTCTCTACTTTCTATTGTCTGTAAGCTATCTTGTGCATCACATCAGCCTCAAAATTAGAATAATTTTCCCTTTGTGTTAATAAAACTTATCACCATTCAATTTTGCTCCGAAAAATTTTGTAAAGATGAAATTACCTATTTCTATCAAAAGCAGTATGCTATTGGTGGTGTTCTTTCTGCTTGCAATACAGAAGAATATTTTCCATACAACTGGTGCCAATGTGAAATCATTTTGTAAATTGTTCACATTAAACCAGTTTCATGATTTGACTTTTTCCTTAATTTTTTCTGACAGTCCTTGATCAAAGTAGAAAAAAGAAGAAAAAGATTTTTTATGAAAAACTTGAAAATAAGCCAAAACTTACGGTCCCACCTTATGTGTAGGCCTACTGAAGCTACTTTGGTGTTTTGTTACACAAAGTATAAATCTCAACCAGTGAATTTCACAGCAATCAACCCACAACGTATTTAAACTTTGTTCTTAAGAACAAAAGACAACATGTCAGTGAAAGCCTTGTGTTGACTGTACTAAACTTGGAAAAGTTTCAACACATGGCATATTGTGTAGTACTATCTTGGTTTTTGAAGAAAATAATCTTTATTTAAAGAATCATTTTATGTCTGTGGGCGAATTCAGTCTTGAGTTGCATTGGAAATTTGTGGCTTCTGCCATCTTTGTTTGGCTAGTCACCACCAAACTATTGAAGGTGTTGACCAACTTTCTTTTACAAATTACCGAGACGAAAATCCCGAGTAAAAATTATGCAAACTTGTAGCATACGAAATAGTTTTAATCAAACACTTGAACACGAAATAGCATGCGATAAGAACAGCATCGGCGGAGAAAGCAGTGATTCCCCTCCTCTAAAATTGGAAATTACCAGAAGACGCCGGGTAGATGCTTCCACAGTCGTCGTTCATAAAGATAAGGAGCTGACTGAGAATTTCTAGCAGAAAAGGAATTACACCAGTACCAATTGGTACAAAATTGTACCAATGTTTCATGACAAATGGGTTTCCCTGAAGCTAGACAGAATCCATGTTCAACTTTGATCACTTTTTAAGATTTTTCTTCCTTTAATAACGTTTGCAAAGGATATGTCTGAAGGCATTTTGCATGTCTTCTTTCAATCCACCGAGATTGAATTGCACCTGGTACTTTTAGTATTTTTGTACTGTCTGCTTCTCACCATTATTGCGCAATTTCTACACCTTTTCTATTTTGGGCAGTTGTGAGTGCAAAGTATTCAATGTAAAAAATAACCATGGGAGTGGTGACCAAGACATAGTTGTGGTTTCGTTTTAATGTTACTATTGTGAATAAGTATTGCTTTGGAAATAGTTCTGTTTAGAAACGTGTGTTCTCGCTATATCCAGCTGTGTTAAGAACAAATATTCACAAAAAGATTTTCATCTTATACAGAAATATAAATCTATTTACTGATTCTACTATGACACACTGCGCTGCCATTTGGCAGACAAAAATTGTGGTAAAACTTTTAAAGCACATTTGATACAAAATAACTTTGCTAACCTTTTACCAAAACATTTTCAACATTCCACATTAGTTTTTCCTCTGAAAAAGGATCCAACGCAATATGACATGCTCACCTTAAAATAAAAGTTGAGCGTGTTCCAAACTGTAATGTTGATGTTCGATATAAAATCTGATGTCAACGTATGAATACCGATTCCAGTATCTCCCTTGAACAATTCCCAAAATAAAGTTTTTCAGGTTCTATCCGAAAATAGTATGACTACTTAACATATGAACACTGCCAAGCCATTAAAATGTACACTTCTTAACAAAGATGCAGTGTCTTTCTCAAAGAGTCAAGTGAATGTTCCACATTTGGTTCTCCAGCATGAATTTATACTTAAGAATCTGTCTTTGTTTCAAAATGCATGTACTTCACGTACAGTAAACAATACACCCTCCTAATCGTAATAGTTTTAAGCTCTTTGCAAATACTCACTACGGAACAGCCTCTACGTAAGTACTGAAAGCCAAACTGTGACAATTTAGTTAGGAATTCGTTCTTTTCTGAAATCAACCGAACTTGATTAGTCTTTACCTAACAAATATTAGCGTTTGTGTTCCGTAGTTTTGTCCTCTTGTGTTTGTCAACGTAATATTTATAAATCAGTTCAAGGCCTAAACTATAATGCATGAAATCCGTAATTGTTAACGTATCGTTTCTGTTAACAACGTCGTCTTACAGTCCATTAAACATCACATTTCCCTTTGTGTCAAAGCAAACAAGCAATGTCTATGAGACGCGTAATCTTACGCCAAAGCTTACTTTTTTGGTCTGGAAGTCTTTTGAGATCTACTGTTTGATATCACCAAAAATACTCTCAGAATTTGAAATAAATGTTGTCCATGCATGAAGATTAATGTAAAAATACGTTATTCCTTACTCTGTCGGTAACACCAGTGTGAGCCATGAAAAACAGATAAAATGTGATCTATTTAATTATGCAGGAAATATAAAAAAAATATTGATTTCATATTATTGACTTTGCACTTTTAACGTCCTGCTTCTTTCTCCCCAAAGTTTTACAAGGTTGGGTATTTTAATCTATGCAGTACACATATGTGCGTATTTTTTCTTCATCACTGGATAAAGTTCCAATTAGATTATGCTAAATATACTCTGAATGAAGTCCAATGCTTTGTTTAACGTGTTTATTGAATGGTAAATTTTTGTTTCTGCAAAAAATTGCATTACTGTATCTTTCTTGAGCAATTGCTAAAACCACCTACCTTAAATTTTGCTTGTCCACTTAAGAGATAAACGTTTACTTTAATGAAACATTCCTGACTTCTAACTTCCAAGTAAAAATATGTATGAGATTAAGAACTTGAAATCCCCCACAACTGCACACAGCACACACAACACACTCGTGGAATGTCCGTTTTGGGGAAGTGCTGTTTTGGTCCCAGCAGTGAGAGAAATGCCTTTGCACCTGGTTTATGTGGAGATGGATAGATGATGGTTATGGCGGTGGAGTGGATAAAAAGGAGCACCCTGTGACAATGAGTTTTGTGTTCTTAAAGAAAAGAAACACAATTTAACATTTCTGAAAGGCAATTGATGGGGTTGAAATGATAATTAAATGGTTTTATGTCTTACAAAAGTCCTTGTAATGTATCATTAATGTTTTCTGTGTCACAAAACAAAACTGAATCATTTTCATACAATATTTCTCCTATTATGTGTAGAACTAGAATAATAACTTTTTCTTACTTAATTTGCAAAATCTATCTTTCAAAAAGCATCACAGATCCTTGGGTGAAAATGAAATCTCTTTCAAAATTTAAACGTTATGATGCTCAGTTTTTCTTCGTATCGGTTTAAGTCACGTTACATGAGAAACGAGAGGGAAACCTAATGGTATACAGCATAGTCTCCACAAAGGTAGAATGCCATGGTATTTCCCGGTTTCCTGGTGGGGGGGGATTGTATCAGAAATTTCTGTCCATGTTCATATTGCATTTTAAAATAAGAAACTTGCCAAAAGTGGCGGTATAATGCCTTCCACCCTCAACTCCCCCACCCAGACTGGGAAATTGGAAGTGTTCAACCATTCTACCAGATTTTGGCAAGAAAGTTTTACATCTCAGGTCAACTGTGTGCATCATGGAGAGTCTCCCTTGCAGAGACTAAAGAATATTCCAGTATGCTCTATTTTTGTATCAAACTGATAGAGAGTTTATTCCATGAAGTCTTTTGGCGCCCCTGAAGGCTCTTCCCGACCCCTCATTAAAAGCAATTGAATTGTTGTTATATTTCGGCGCAATCAGCTCCGGATCCGTTTCAATTTATCTGTCAACTGACCAATATATTTCCCCCGAGGAGCTGATAATGATCAACAGTGCCCGAAGTCTAAATCTAGATGTGGGCAAGAGACGACAGCATTTTTTCACTTATGTTCTTGCGGGTGAGCAATTTTTATGAGGACCAAAGAACTTATGCCTCATGTATCCAACTTCATCCTGCCTAAATTTCCCATTGGATAGCCCTTCACCCATGTAACTACAATATAAGTTTAAGATATACCTACACCAGCTCATATTTCCAAGTGTCACTTCTACATGAAATGAAATTTTGCACAATAAGGGGGAGAAAACCTTGGTAACGTTTTCTTTGTCAGATATAATGAGAAGATGGCAAAATATATGAGTTGGTCTGAGCTGCCTGAAGGTGGAGTCCTCAGTTATTGTGTTGTTCTCTGGGCTAGGAGATATTACTATAATTGGATATTTATTATTACCGAGGCTCATGCAGCAGTAAAAGAGGCCAAAATCATTACCCCGCTACACACACTGGGGCCAAACAATAATGTGGCAGAATAATCCCTGTGTACCTAAGTTTTTGTGTAAAAACTGATAAGATTTATATCTTTAGAAACATACATAACCAGCATTTCAAACAAGCAAACCAGTCAAAAGTTATTTGACAAAAAGTAAGAAATTTACCATTTTATCACCATTCATAAAATTTAATCCACTTCTTTGTGCAGCCTACAATTTAAACTTTACAGAAACTCAGACATACAGGGTATCAATTTGTGTCTTGGGGGCACACAACGATACACTGATAGTTTTGTGTTGTTACAATAGACAACCTAAAGCAGTGCACTTATCAAATTCTCACTACTACATCCTTCAATTCAAACCCACAATATCCCCGCATTGTCATCTAATTTTCTTTATTGCTCTGGACACCACGATTTGCCAAATTGAATCAGCGGTGGAGGTTGTAATCATCACATGTCAGCAGACGACATTGTGGACAGCGGTCAATAAAGGCGAAACCATGAGTACATTATTGTAGCAGAGGATCCTGGCGCTGTAACTCATTTTGTTGCTGAAACTATTTTTTAAAAGGTGTGATTTTTCAATTTCAACTCTTCCATTACATTTTCTTTAGGAAATATGTGTGTCACAAACAAAAGATCTCACCTTAAGTGATCAATACAATACAAACGAACACGCATTATTTTTCCACCTTCCTGTCTTGGCCTTAGAACTAGCGAATTATCTACATTAATCATGGCTGGATTTAAAGGAGGCATATTGGGTGCCGCTTCCCCAGGACATCAACATGTCTTCATTTTCAAAGAATTTTTTCAAAAATAAAACGTTGAGACCACCCTATAGAAAATGCCAGACCCCCACTGAAAAAGAAACATCACACACATAATTTTGTGTATCACGAGTAAGCATTTCTTGGATACACATATATTGGAAAATAAAAACATTACTAATTTAATTAGAATCTTAAATCAGTGTATTATTTAGCACTGGCCCACTGGCCAATGGCCAGTAAATATTATCTCGGGCCAGTAAACTTTTCACTTACTGGCCCGGTTTGGCTAGTAAAAAATTTGGGCAATATTTGACCTTTTTTCCCCAATTGTTTGTAAATTCCCTATTGAATGAAAAATAACAATTTTTTTCTCTGTATTTCTACTGCATGTCATTTATCATATATAATTCCACTGTAGACTGTATGTTTGTGCTTCGTAATAAAATGTACAATTAGAAATTAGACAAGGTAGACAAGGTAGAAATATGCTTCATTATTATCGGACCAGTAAATTTTCTGTCGGCCCAGTAAATTTTCCAGCTACTGGCCCGGATTGTCCAGTAACTTTTTGAACTTAACTAATACACTGTAGATCCAACATGAAACTTATTTGAACATAAAATCACTTGCTGCAGACTGTAAATATGTTGTAGTAGTTATTTTGCCACGGGAAATATTAATTTGAACAAGTTTGTTTTTGCTCCCTTGTGATATTTTTGCAGTTATTGCCTTTGGCCACTCTTAAAATTTCATCAAAAGGTAACGCTGGTTATGAATGTTAACCTGGCTATACATGTCTTCAATTTTTATGCATGACAAACAGTAAATAAAATGTATTCTTCATAAAACTAAACTGAATTTAATTCGGTTCGGATTATTTTTCTGGGGTTTTTAATAAATATAAAAAGTATTTTATGGAGGATTAACGTCAATTCAGTTTCCTCGTCTCCTTGTTAATAATCATCTGATGCTGAAGATTAAATAAAATACAGATAATACATTTTCAAACAATTTGCATCAGAAGGAATACATTGGTATTTCAAAAATACGATGTCGTGAAAAGTCACAACAGGCTGGCCCGTTGCTATGACAAATATCCTTATGAAGTCATAATGACATTCTGTGCAAAATAAATTCCCACCAATGAATGCAACTTAAAGTAGGCTTACTAATCACAATATTGACGCCCTCTTTCAATCACTAAGCTAACTCTAAACGAGCCAGCAAAACTGAACTCTAGAACTGATATTTTTTGATGATTCTCTCATTTTTCTGTGCTCCATTTGAAAACACTTCAGATCATACATAAAAGTATGCACACTGGGAATTGGTCAAAAAACATGTCCCATTTTTAAATTTTGGGTTTTTGAGCTACCAAAGTAAATTCACAACATTTTTGCACAAAATTCCTCACACACCTGAAAGCTTTTGTGGACCTTCTGCATCCCTCGATTTGTAAACTCAACATAACAAAGAACGACCGAAAACACGGGTCGGATTCAAGTTAAGGTTCTGACTACATTGCCATTTTTCTTTCTTGGATTTCTGATTTCCAAAGACAACATTTACAAATCTAAAATGTGCAATCGGTGGAGAATCACTATTTCTATCAAACTTAAGATTTAAATATAAATTATCTTTAAGAGATTTTCCAAAATCAAAGAAAACAAAATGCAATGTAGGAAGAACTTAAAAATGGCAATGTTTCAGGTAAACTTATTTATTGTATTTCATGATCTTAATCTAAATCTTTAGTTGGAAAGAAATATTATTTCTCCACCGATTGCACAGTTTAGATTTGTAAATATTGTCTTTTTAGACTAGAAATCCAGGAAAGAAAAATGGCAATGTAGTCAGAACCTTGATTTGAATCCGAGCTATGGAAAAATGTGCAGTAATAATTTATTCTTCAGTCGAAATATTTTACAGCCCGAAAATAAAATAGCTCGCAATTTTGAGCGAACAATTCGGAAAATACTTCTGATAACTTTCAGAACATTTTACTTCAGGTAGTTTTACGTTTGGTACCAAATCCATTTTTTCAAATATGGAAAACGCATAAATGCTTAACAAAAATGAACATTCTTTATGCGGATTTTAAAATACTGGTTTCGGTAGAACTTGAGGAAAATATGTTATAACCTGACCAAGAGTATTTCAAAATAGTATGAATTAATGTTCATGTATTTGCTCGCAGGACAGGTAATTAGCATCAGAAAATTCGGACGAAATAATCGGAATAACAAAACACTACAGAATGCTTCCACAAAGATTGGACTCATATATTAACTCAAGCATCGTTTCTAGTTTACATTTATTTTGGCCTTTTCAAGAAGCCCTTTTGTGATTATTATGCTCAGGCAAGTACCCTGGACAGTTATTTTGCTAACATCTAGGCACAAGTTATATGTCTTTTATTGTTATTCCTCTGTGCCAACCATAAGTTCATGGGTACCAAATGTATAGAATTTTATTCTGAGCAAAATTTGCTTATCAGGACTCACAATCACCATTAACTTTGAAAATACAGGTGAATCTAATACCTTAACTTTAATATAATATAAACTTAAGTTAGTTTTGCTAATAACACTTTTCTGTGTTAAGTTCGTGCTAGAATTCATACTTCAATGTAAAACTTTTGTGCGACAGGTAGTTTGTTTTCAAAAATTGTGGTTTGCATCTGCAACTTGGTTTGGAGGGGATCGGCATTGGAAAAATCTCACAAATCAACCCACCAGGATGTTGGTAGTTTTGAACTTGATAACAAATTTCAGACCCTCCTATCCCGATAATATGGAACTTCCAGACATTGCCAGTTTGAACTTGGGAACTAATTGAATTTTACTGCAAGGCATCTTGAACCCCAGACCTGGGGTGTCTGGTTGAATTCGGGTTGTTATGCATATCTTTTCACAAATTTTAACAGAATATATCAATTATTCACAATGTAAACATTTTCAACTTGCAGTATTCTGTACTTTACAAAGATTCTGAAATGCATAAAAATTGGTATCTTTAACTGATAGCTCCGTCAACTCAGTGAATTAATAAGAGGGAAATGAAATCTTAAATTAACCACACGAGATCTTGACGAATTTGGAAGTGTAACCCTTATTTCAAAATGTTTGACTTAACATTGTAATTCGACTGTTTTTCGCTAATTCCTTTCTATTTTGCTGAAAAATAACCAGTCAGTCATCGTTGAGCTGTATTTTAAAGTTGCATGCAAATGAAATGCATAAGTATCTGTTCATATATTATATAAATAATATAAAAATTCATGACCATGACCCACCGCTTTCTATGTAATTTATCATTTTGTTCTTTGGAATGTTTTACCATTTCGACACTGTGTGTTATTAATAGTCTTAAATTGCCAAATGATGTGAGAACCTAGCGATAAACCACAAAAACCTAGTTGCTCTTCCTTCGCAGTTCGGTTAGCACAGCGGTTTGCCTTTTGCGGATCAATCATTTTATTTAATTTTGCCAAAAACTACGATGTTCGGAAGAGACTTTACAACATGTATTAATTAAATAAAAGTTACTGCTGTGAAACGTATGTGTGTACTCACAAAATTCAATGGAAGATTTTTTCAGCATGAGTAGCTGCAGTGGACTGAGACAATTTTAAATTGTCTTGTTAAACCATGATTTCACGCTGCAACATTTGTTTCTTATATAAAGGTCTGTTCACACCAAGCGACTCCGTCACAGAGCCCGTTGTGTTGATGGGAAAAATGGGTATGCAACCCATTCTGCCTGTCAGTGTTTGTCAAAAAGTTCTACGGAGTCGCCCGTTAACTTTAAGGTAACGGTGACGAAGTTGTTCGGTGTGGATGGACCTTTAGCCATGTGTTCATTTTCGTTTTCATTCCATTTTTAAACCATTCAACAATCTCGATGCCTTATGTTCCATTGAGATTAACGGTCTTGACCTTTGGCCGATAATCTCTTTGCGTCACCTTGACTATTAAATATTTCTTCTACAACTAATGGCGCATTGGCAGTCTGGTTTTAATCTTGATAAAAATCAAAAAGAGCTGTATGCGAAATGAACCCTATACTAAACCATAAAGCAATAAGAGTTGAGGAAGTCCATTCTAAATTTTTATTTCTTGCTTATCCTTGCCTAAAACAAATGAAAATAGAAGAAAATGTAGATCTATCTATACACTGGGTCCCGCTTGCAACGGGTAATTTAATTCACAAAAATTTGCTTGTTATAAGTGGTTCTCATTGTAACTGGACTTTTTTAACATTGATGTCAATCAGAAGTGTTTTTTTTTTCTGAGGGGAAAAATTGCTCATTATAGCCGGGTTCTTGTTGTAACCGAACTTGTTATAAGCGGGACCCAGTGTACTTTTGAAGAGTTTCGGATCAGTGGCAAATCATTTAATTCACATTAAATTTTTTTTGAATGGACATGGAAGTTCACAGAAAATAAACCTTTGTGCTCACGACAAACCAAAAAATAGACTACGATTTCTTGTCGCAAAATGTTGATCTTTGTGACCACATATGGTGACTTTACTTTGTGACATCAGCGGAACGCTAATCAGATCATAGAGGATCACATTAGAACAGACCTGGTGGGTATCTTAGTAATACCACTCTGGCTAAACAATGCAGCATAAATTACAACCTTACGTCATGACGATGCTGCAACCAATAAAACAGTATTCACGTTGATTGTCTAAATTTAGGGCACAGTTTTTCAAGAATCTGACCTGACTACTCTTCAGATAAAACTAGTGCCAAAGAGATTTCCTGGTTTCAACGAAAACTCATCCCCGTGTGTGATTCATATGTCACCTTAAAATGATGTTGCATTATTTGCTTTGCTTAAGTTCTTCAAAAAGGAATCTCTCAATCATCTCACAACAAATTGAATGCTAGCAATGAGCTAAAATATAAAAATGTTAAAAAATGGTGTACTGTAAGTAACGGGCAAATCAACAATAACAGTGGTCTTAAAGACGATTTTTACCGCCCGCCATCCGAAGGATGGGGGAAGGTAATAGTTTCAGTCGTGTTTGTCAGTTCACAGGGGGAGTACCCAGGGTACCCCCCCCCCAGCCAGGACTGGGGTACCCCCCCAGTACAAGTCAGATGGTGTACCCCCCCCCCGGTAGGTACAAGTCAGCTACATGGCGAGTGGTATGCCTCTTGCATTCATGCAGGAGGACTTTCTTGGTACTGGGGTACCCCCCCCCCCCCAGCTAAGGTGGGGTACCCCCCTGGCCAGGACTGGGGGGTAGTACAAGTGAGATGGGGTACCCCCTGTACAAGTCAGTGTACAAGTCAGATGGGGTACCCCCCCCCAGTACAAGTCAGGATAGGTCAGCTACGCGGCGGACAGTATGCCTCTTGCGTTCACGCAGGAGGACTTTCTTGTGTAAATAAATTTTTGTTTGATGAAATCATCTTTTAGCCTCACAATAACGTTTTAATATAAAATTGTGCCTTTTCAAAATGACAATAGGACACAAATCCAAAAATTGTTAATTAAAAGTAGTTGTTAATTGTCACAAGGTAGTCCGTGTAACTTCTAAATACCCGTGTAATTGCAAATATTGCAAATATAAGCAAGCCGTAACCACTTACAGCTCACCACTAAACAGCCCACTATTACATAATAACCAATAGTACGTCTTCGGGGGGGGGGGTATTTAACCTATACCTGAGCCCTCATTAGGGTTCCCACCAAAAGCCATGACAGCTAACACACGACCTAGCTTAAGCTGCAGAGTCCCATAACCAGAGTGCCAACCGCACTACTGCTGCCATTACTTATATTATTTACCACTGAGTACAGAGAGAGAAATACTTATTACTTAAAGGACTAAGCTAATAAGACAACATATATAATAAACAAGAGAACACCGATCAAAGAACAACAATGGGTTAAAATGACGGTATTTCATCTACTTCTTTCTCTCCGTGAGTACTGTATAAGAAACGTAGCTTAATAAGTTATGTAAAAAGCAGGTGTGACAACCTGTTTTTCGATCAAATCTTACTCAAACGCACAGAAAGAAAAAGAACAAATACAAAACTAAAAATATACAGAAAAGTCTTACTGTGCTCCAGGCCTAAGGTTTTCTCTCCCCGGTCCTCCATTGTTCCTAAAATACTGAAACGTATTATCCTGAAACATGGCTCCAGATTATCAGCATTTATCAACCACGAGTTTCAGTGAAGTAATACAGCTACTTTAGTTTTCGTCAAAGTTCGCGTCACGATGAAAGCACTTTCACTTGTAATCTCATGAATGTTCAAGTGAGGGTGTAGTCCATTTAAGCTTTTTGTTTATTTCCTTGTCTCTTATTTATTTTCTCCACTATTTTTTTATCTAGTTGTTTACCTTGTTAAGTGTCTGTCCTTTCCAACTACGTTTTATGTAGATCTAGCTACGTTTAAATGATTTTCAAGTCACACTTATGAATAGTCATTGGCATGACTATGAAAAACTGTTCCTCAATGTTTTGGTATTTTGTTCATTTCAAAGATTTTCGTGTTTTCCAGCTTGCTGTTTACTCCGAATTTTTATAGGTTTACTCCGATGAACAGTGGCTGCCCGGTTTCCTTTCCAATGTTAAGGATTTTATGATTCTGTAAATTTTAAATTCTATTTAGTTCCGTAAACAAAGAAAGCATGGTAAACTTTGGCTCCTTCGATCATGATATGGGTCTCAAAGTTACTTCTTTTATTTCTTCCTAGTGTTCATTTCCTCTCGATGAAGATTGTATGTGTCATATTTCCATTCCTCCCCCTTAAGGTGTAAAAATGAATCATTCGACAACTTGGTTCACTGTCCCATATTCTTCTGTTCATATAGGAAGACTGCAAAAGTTCAGCCTTTAAGCCAACGTACTTGTAATGCTGACATTGTTCACACACGTGTTGTACTAAGTTCTTTTTTTTATTTCAACCTCCAATTTAGTCAGTAAGTCTGTGACCTTGTTAAACCAACTTTGTTTTGACACCATAAATTGTTTCCCCAAATGTCACTTAAATTTCATGACAATAAAAATTAACCTAACATCATTAAATGTTCACCTGTTAAAAACTTTAATGTCGTGGAAAAGGCGTTGCTTACAAATGGCTGTCACAGCCTATATAACACATGTACACAGAGAAGGGAAACCAGCCACAGTAGTTGCGCATGGCTGGTCACAGTGACCCCGAATCACAACATGTCGCTTTGCACAGGAGCTCTATGTGGATGAATGCGGATAAACCAAAGAAGAACTGCGGAGAGGCGCCGAACCAGAGTAAAGCGCGCAGACGCAAATGTGATAGAGTGGCGAACATTTGCTTAAAAATATATTGAAAACAATTTTTAAATCTAAAAATTTGAATTTGATGATCCAATTACTTCCTTTTGAAGTAGACATTGCTTGAACTCAAAGTTATTTAATCGTTTCCCGATTCCATTATTCATGAATATGAGTAATAAAATATTCACTGATAACTTTCAAAAGATTTATGCATTATATTTTGCGCAGAGAACCAGCAGTTCGAGAACTAACAAAAACAGTCGTGTCGACCATCCTCGGTCTTGTGGTTATTCACATTACACAACAACCAGAGCAGCACAATAGGAAACGAGTGTGTCAAACGCTTCAGTTTCAGTGTGAGTTTAGTCAGTTTAGTTCAGTTCAGTACAGTTCAGTTTTAAAAAAAATTCATAACTTTTCCATACTCTATTTGTAAATTATACTAATACAAATCATACATGTGTAAAACACAAGGATTTTTATTGAAATAGTTTGTAAAAAAGTAATCTTTCCTAAATTGACATCTGACTAAGATGACAATTTTTTGGCAAAGATAAAAAAATTTAGGTGAAGATGACCTTTTTTCTGGGCAAAGATTACTAAATTGACTGAACTAAACTGACTAAACTTACACTGAAACTGAAGGATTCCTTTCCCTGTCTGAGACCAGTGTGAACATTTCTGTACAACGCATTAGTACCCATTGCTCCACGTCCCATTCCCTGTACGTGTCCTGGTCCCATTCCCGTGCAGTGTGAATAAGCCATAATAGCCTGTGCGAAGTACAACACCGGCTGGAACGGACATAGATCTATTCAGAAAAGTCAACTTTTATCTCAGCCTACGCCCTTCTTAGACGTGAACATATCAGCAACTGAACGCAGACCAAGTTTTTGAAGTGGGTATATTTTCCTAATTTTGTGTTTAAAAATGTTTTCTATTTCAGGGACCTCAAAGAATTGCATTGTATGACAAAAATAAATTTTTAGCACTTTCTTGGCCTGACAGTTCAGACGATTGGGGCAGACAGCTTTGATTCACGTAAACTTTAATTTATTTCAAGACTTTTTCAAATGCTTCAATAAAAGTGTGTTCGGTAAATTGACGGACATCATACACAGGTCGGATTCAGTTTAAAGTTCTGACCAGTTGCCTATGCCTAAAATCAGTTCTGACTAGCAGTCACCCATAGACACAATGACAAAATGGCTGAATAACAATTAT
>JBCAUG010236254.1:0-34166 GCA_038406175.1 Haplosyllis leylae
TAAGGGACCGTAACACAGAGGTGACCGCTTTGTGCAGTAGTCAGTAAGGGACCGTAACACAGAGGTGACCGCTTTGTGCAGTAGTCAGTAAGGGACCGTAACACAGAGGTGACCGCTTTGTATTGTAGTTATGGGGCGTGGCTGAGAGCACCGCTGTGGGCCAATCAGGAGGAGGGATGTGGTCGTTGGTGCTGTACGTGCTGGCGGTCGTCGCCGGCCTCGTCATCATCTGGTTCTACGAACCTAAAGACGAGTCCAAGGTGCGTATCATTGTATCAAGGTTTATCTGCAGTACAGCTTTCTCTGTGTGTGTGTGTGTTCAAATATATTTTAGTAGACTAGTTTGCCCCAGTTAGAAACAGCCTGCGAATAGTTTTGGTTTTGTTTAAAACTTTTTCAGAACCCTGAAGTGGATGCCGAGGTGCTGCGATCTCGTTATACAGTGCGTCAGAAGTCGGACTGGCGTCTCAGTAGTCTGTGGGCGGTGCTTGGGCTGGAGGTGCCAGACAATCAACGGTTTGAAGCGTTCACTGAGCACTTCCATACACTGGATGACCTCAGCGTCGCCTGCAGACGCGCCGGTCTTGAGGAAAGCAACCTCATCATCGGCGTCGACTTTACAGCCAGCAACGAGTGGCAGGGACGTAAGAGCTTCAACCAAAATTGCCTCCACAAAACGCAAGGTAGTTTAACTTAACTGCAGTGTTGTCCCGTGTTTGCACAAACGAGAGATGCATTCTCTAACACTGATGCTGTTTGTTTTAAGGTAACAAGGTATACAACCCGTACCAGAAGGTGATCGCCATCTTGGGACAGACGCTCAAGCCGTTTGACGAGGATAACTTCATCCCGGCGTACGGGTTCGGGGACGCGGAGACGACGGATGAGGAGGTGTTTTCCTTTGTGGAGGACGACTCGCCTTGTCACGGCTTCGAGGAGGTGCTACAGCGCTACAACGAGATCGCCAAGCGCGTCACCCTCAGCGGACCCACCAGCTTCGCGCCCATCATCACCCGCGCCATGCAGGTCAGTATCCAATCATAGCTTAAACTATGTAGGTGAGTGTCCACTCAAAGCTTGAAATAGTCCAATCACTGCTTGAACTTAGCCGAGAAGTGCCCAATCATAACTGCAACCATAAAATACTCGATCATTAACAGAGTCATATCACTCAATTTTGAACCGTCATGTAGACTACTGTCCAATCATAAACCCGATCCCAGAGGGAAATTAGTAGATCCCGACTTAAAGAGTCAAATCTAGTACAGATTGGGAATCATCTATTGTATAAATACTCAGCACAGATGGTATGAGTTTTCACCGAGGAAGTGTGGTAATGCGTGTACGTGTATGTTACATTCAGATTGTACGGCGACTCAAGACGTACCACATACTAGTCATCATAGCCGACGGACAAGTCAACGAGGAGAAACCGACCATCGAAGCTATAGTGGAGGCGTCCAAACTACCCATCAGCATCATTGTCGTCGGGGTAGGGGACGGACCCTGGGACGTCATGGACGAATTCGACCATCGATTACCTAAACGAGTGTTTGACAATTTCCGATTCGTCGATTACCACCAAGCAACATTTAAGTCCAAGAATCCTGACATGAGTTTTGCATTGCAAGCTCTGATGGAGATTCCTGACCAATACAAGATGATCAAGTCACTAGGGTATATCAATCCTGGAGAAACGAACGCAGGGTCTTCCTCTCCTGCGTCTGCGTCTACTGGGCGCGACTCCATAAATCACTCAGACAGCGCTGCATCTAGTCCGAAGCACAGTACTCCTCGTGATACGCCAAAAAGTAGTCCCAGTCCAAAACGCTCATTCTTTAAGAATAAGACCAGTTCAGACAGTGGCCTGAGGTCCAGAGTCAGAAGTGGATCCTACAGCACGTGCGTCTGAGGTGAAGAAAAAACGAATTTTGGCTCACTCATGCAAGCGTTTCCTCATTTTTGCCCATGAAGGCGGATCCTAAAGACTAATTTACACTGAGCGAAGGGAAATGTAACAGTAACTCATCAACGACCCTCTCTGTGAACAGCTCATAAAAGCGAAGGGGAACACAACTCATTTCCTCTCTACAATAAGTGGTACAATCAGCCTCCCACCCAACATGCCGGTATATCCTGGCACTTCTGTTATTATTGTGTATTTATATGTTGTGCTGCTGAAAAGTACCTAGGGTAGTTTTGAGTAGTTTTTCTAGGATATTTTAAGGACTATTTAGCTTCACATGGATATTGTGTAGTTTAAATGTGACAAACAGTTGATAGTGATATTGTAGAAAGTACTCGAGACATTCCGTTCTATAAAATGATTTATTCACGCTTGTAATTTCTGCAGCGAAAGCGACACAGTATTCGTCCCTCAGTCATACTACCGAACCTTTCCCTCTTCAATGGTGGATTCATACTTGCATGAAAATTGGGGTTTTTTTACGGATTCAAAATACATTATGTTAGAGTAAAGGCCTGTTTACACCAAGCGTCCGCATCAATACAGAGTCAACGTTGCTGTAATGCTAGTGATACAGTCTCATTGAAAATAATAGTGTTACTACGGAATGGGTTGAAACCCAATTCCGGAGTGACTTTATCCATTTACATTGTTTTCAATTAATTTAATATCACCAGCGTCACCGTAGCGTTGATGCTGAGGCTTGGTGTGAACAGGACCTAAACGTACCTACACATGCAAAAACATAAGGGGTGTAGACCTGTTTCATCAAATAATTCCAACAGAAACGAAATTTATTCCGTAGATGCGTAAACTTCAGATGTGAATATAGTGTGAATCCGTAGATTTGAGTGTTGTAATGTAATGTGACCCTCTTCGCCCTCTTCAACAACAGTCGTTGTGTAATACGCATTTACGGACAATTACAACGAAGAATTGTTTTAATGTTCACAATCGCCAAAGTTTGATGTTGCTCACATGAAGTAAACATGCACAAGTTTTACCTGTTAGAATGAATGTAATTCAAAGTAGCACAAGTTATCAACTGTAGGACAGTTACAATCATGTAGACAATACTGCAAACTAAAGGCTTGTTCACACAGAGCGAGAGCTAAAAGCGAAGTCGGTAACCAACAGAATTCTACTGTTTCAAAGACCTTGCCATTAGAAGAAGGAAATTTTCCGCCTTCACTTTCGTTCTGTGTAACCGGGCCTTTAGGAGTCACTTACATATTGTAGAGCACTGTTTCAGTAACCGTGTTTTTATTTTCTTTGCGCATTTTGCTTAAGTATGACTGTGATAAAAATTAGCTTCACTAATATAATGTATCACATCAGTAGCTAATAGCAACGTTGACAAAACCCAGAGTTGATGTGCTAGTCGATAATTCATTGGCAAATCAAGATTTTTCTCTTTGATCCGAAACCGGTAAAATGGGCGATATTCATTATGAACGTAAAGACTATTTAGTTAAAGGATCAAAACTGTTCCAGTGGACATTGGTTTACAGTCCAAGAATAATCAATTCTAGAAGTTATATATAATGTCCATTTCAATAAGTCTGTTGCTGCGTTCCGGTTCCATTTCATTTGGTGGGACTGCTACGGCCTTTTGACAACAGGAGATTGGCTGACTTACGTCATGGCAACAACAACGTTGTTTCAAAAGGATTGATGATCTGAGACAATGAACCATGTTCCTTTTACATAATTGTGTTAAAATCAGTTTCCTTTAATGTTACAAGTGAATTGTTACGAAGAGAAGTTTGGAATATTTGTCCAGTTTTCTACTATTTGTGATGATTTATTTTTATTTATGTACTTTTTGTTTTGTATCAAAGTCTATTTTAGTAGGTAATATAAATATCAAAAGAAAAACGGTTTTAATTTTTTAAGCATTTGTTGTTAGGTCATCAAATATTGATTACACCAAACGGTTTCAGTATTTTATTTGTTTCTATCGTTATGGAACCGATACAGTACAAGTATTGGTTTCCAAGGTAACCGTATCATGGGTATTTATTCTTATTGAGGTATACACGAGTTTCCATGGTTACAGCATGGGCGCTTCTTGCTCGTCATGGTACAATCAAAGTGGATTTCTGTGATATTGATCATGAACATCTCCATGGAGACATCAGAGACGCTGGTGAGAAGTCACAGATAAGTACAACTCTGTCTCTCGTGGAACCCTTCACATTTTATGATTGCTGAACTAAAGTGAAATGGGATTTCAAGTCAAATAGACACAAACACACTCGCAAACACCGCCTCAGGTGTGAATTAGCCTCAAGTCCAAACACATTGCTTGTCAACTGCAACGGATACCGACTGAAAGTAAGACAAAATTGCTCGTTGTAGGTGGTGCTCAATGTAACCAAGCAACCGAATTAATTTCTTACAAATGTTTGTGGTACAGAAAAATGTGCTCATTTTGATGACATGCTCATTATAACCAAAGCCCTTGAAACTGATACGTTCACACTTCCATCACTCAATCAGCGCGTCTCTTGAAGCTTCGAGTTCTTATTTGATCTTTCAATATCTTGAATTCCTGATCACGTCTTGCATAATACTGAGCTGGCTTTACTCGACAGCTTAATCCTAGACAGTTCAAATTCTTTAGAAGATTTTTTTCAACTGTCCGTTAGATGTGATACTTACGTTATTTAATGTACACGGCTCACTGTCTGTTACCTTTGGTTGACAATGCTTCTGACGTTTATGTGATTGTTTTTGAGTGTCACTGTTGACTAAAGGCCTATGAATTTTACTCAATTTATGTCATAAACTTACATGGAATGCGAGCACAATCATCTACCAAACGAATATTCGAGGTTTTCACAAATGACACAACATTGACAACAATGGCAATTGTGGCATTATTGCCATTTGTGTGTTCCCATACATTTGCAGTTTCCTTCTTTATTCTGATCATATTGTATTTGCAAATGCAAAATTAGGTATCACTGGGTACAAGAGGATTACATTTCAAGGTTTGATGCTTTGGTGGTCCAGTAAATTTCAAATGATACAGCTAAAACACAAATGGCAATATTGGCATTCTTGTATTGCAGAGAGTTTGTGAAAACCTCGATCACAAACATCTTGTTAAATAATGTGTTATTTTCAAAAACAGCTGAAATAAAATAAATCCTACATTGAAATTGTTATTATTGTTGTTCACCTCTTTTTGAAGTTCACTCTCTCTACTCATCCAGAACCATTCTGATTTCACCATCCGCATGGCCTTGGTGTAGATCAGGGTGATGGAACCGTTTAATGGTGTAGATCAGGGTGATGGAACCGTTTAACGGCGTAGATCAGGGTGATGTAACCGTTACACGCTACAGGATTTGCCAAGGAAGCCGAACAAAAAAAACCCCGTAAAACGCTGTTTATTTTGAAAATAAGTAAAGTTCTTTATTTTTCCCATAGAAATAGAACAATTAACAGTTTCGTTCCGCTAGGAGTCTCTAACAACTGTACTCATTCAATACTGTTTCCAAAACAGTGCCGTCAGCCTTTTACATCACAGTCCTAGCTATGGTGCGATAAGGCAGCGAGAAAAGTGTGGTAAGCTATTCCTGTCGCACAGAATCGCACAGAACTGAGTGGGACGGCTAAGGCTACACTGTCATTGAACTTGCCTACGAATGTGATATATCGCATTCGGGAAAATGAGTCACTCAATGTGAACCAGGCATGAACGTATCCATGGAAACAACATTATTTTTCACATTCTTAACTAATGGTTTATTTACACAGAACTTGAACGGGACCGGGACAATAAGCTCACTGTATATTATGTGGATGTTTTCACACCGTAAGGGGACTGGGACCAATGGGTTTCCAAGCCATTTTTGTACATTTCTTGGTACAGCAGCAGGTACATTCTATTATGTTCCTGTTCCCGGTTCCACTGCAGTGTGAAAACTTCAACATAATGTTGTTCCTGGTCCCGGTCCCGTCCAAGTTCTGTATAAATAAGCCGTAATGAATACAGTAGTATCTCTGCATTACGGCCACTCTAATGTGCGGTCACCTCTCTTCAAGGTTGTCATAGTAACATTTAACCTCTTTCACGAATATGAAATTGTGACATTCTGTATGTAGTTAACCATAAAGGCTTGTCCACACCTACCGATATTTAACCCATCCCTGAAATTATGCCCAAAATTATTTTTTGGGTTGCATGGCAACAAATGGAGGTGTTCACACTTCACAAATTTCTGTTGGTTTATCTGGCTAAATAGGTCAAAGTCCCATTCTTAAGGTGGCCTGACAAAATAATCAGATCAAATGAAAGTGTAAACCAGTACATCATGGATAACATGTAAAAAAAAAAGTACTGTGCACCACATAACCACCATGCCGCAAACTCGTTAAACTTGCAAGAATTAATGAAATTACAAATGTAAACTCAATAAAATAAATATGCAAGTCATTTGCTAAAAAAAAAAAGTCCCATTCTGCCCGTGAAAGTCACTGTCACCGTTGACACAATGTTACAACTTTAATGGGCCGAATTTCAGTGAAGGGGTATTTATTAGTACGTGTGAATAAACCTTAAAAGGGAGGTTCTGCAATTTCCTTCACGACTCGTACGTCTCCATGACGAACAACACCCCTACTATGGGCGGGTCGCCTCTAGTTTTATATCACATGATGAGATTTCAACAGTTAAAGCGCAGATCTCTCGATCATCCCGAGCAACAGAAAATCTAAACCACCGGTAGAACTTACACTGGTCGCAAAACCAGTCTCAATATTCACGCTTAAATAAACAAGCAATTTCACATCAATTCCTTTGATTTAAAAAACCTTCTAGTAATTTGGCATCAGTGCAATTTCTACCTTATTATACATTGTAGGATTTATCCTATAAATCTACCTAAGTAAAAATATAAAGTACATGTGTGTGTCATTATTCAAACATTATTAAACAACAAAAGACTAGATTACGCACGCGCGGAATACTGAGTACCACACTTCCGTTTCCAGATCGGCGTCCACTGATTCCACCAACTACAATGAGCGTTAAAGCTAGTTTACACGTAACGTCTGCGTTTGCGTTTTCCTTTGATCTTGGCCGTCCCATTCTCGATAATTAAGACGTCAAGTGTAAACACTATCACTGGTTGCCATAGGACCCATTCATCACGTTTGACGCAAAAGCAGATGTTATGTGTAAACAAGGCTTTGGGTACAATGAACAAATTTCGCTTTCACGTTCAGCGTGAATAAACCCTGATTGGGAAACACTGAGTGTGGCACTTCCGCGCTAGTAGTGCTGTGCTTCAACAATAATTATGAAGAAATATAATATGTCAAGTACTACAAGTATCAGTGCGAGGCAATACCAAGATAGACGCACAATGGTTTTTTCTGTGAGGTAAACAGCGGTATTAGTCTGTGAAGGTTCGTTCACACTGAACGAATGCGAAACCAATGTCCCTAATAATGTGTTCCGACAATTTCAAAATAACATTCGCAAAGAAAGGTAGTAAACATCAAGGAAATAATTGGCTTTCGCATTGCATTCACCTTTCGGTCAGTGTGAACAAGCCACTAGTAATTCTGAACATTGTTTTGATAATTTGCTGCTATTGAGAAAATTCGGTTGGACCTAATTTTCGTGTTTTGTGCATAAACCCTTCTTATTTCCGATAAGGCAATGTTTCGGTTTCATGTTTTTGAAATTCACTACACCAATAGGGTCGTATTATAAAATTAAATGATAGCAAGTTCACTTGCAAGATCGCCGGGTAGTCCTATGAAAAACTACAGTAAAACTTGTCACAAGCGGACACCCACTCCATGCGCGGACCTTATAGACGTCCGTACATCTGACATTTGTGGAAACCTGATCAACCGTGGAAATTTATCAGTGTCCTGTTTACGTGTCCGCGTGTGAATAATGGTGCATTTACACTGAGACTGAGACCGTGACCGATGACAATGGGTTCTATGGTAATGTTCAGAACACCACACACTGCACAGAGACAGATAACAACACAGATTCCCATTGAGTTCTATATACTTGTTATCGGTCTCGGTGACTGTTAGTGTAAATGAACCATAAGTTTTAAAATATTAATTTCAGGTAAATCCTAATCCTATGAACACTTTTAACGCGTTGCTGCCAAATAAACAGGTATTGCTTGAAAACAGTTCAAATAAATAATGCTGGAAAACAAGGACAATGAGAATTAATGTCTTCTGCTATTTTATATTGTAATGTTAGTAAAGAAGGATAAAGCGCAGTGGAACCTTAATTTTAACTTTTTGGCCTCAAGTGAGAGGTGGTCTGTACTTATATTCCAGAACCAATCCGACTTTGACCATAAGGTGGCCTCTCAGCTCTGAAAGTAAATTTCAGTAAAATTAGGTTCCACTCTAAACATTAGAAAATATAAATGTTACATGTTACAAATATATGGTGCTAATAACAATGTATTTCCCCGTAAATAGCAATAAATAAATAACCAGTTTGAACAGTAACACAGTTATACCCCGAACACAATTACTCATTCCCCGGTGGGTTACAATCACAAGAAAGCTCTGCGCGTGCGTCAACAGCAAAACCTGCGTTCAACGGCACCCGTTTCAGAATCCAACCCGATGTGCTAATTTTAAGATAAATGTTAATCTGTAATTTCTTGAAAAACAGATCCCCATTTTTGGCACCAAAGAATTTGGCTGTTGAAAAACAGGTTTACAGTAACGGCCTGGCCACACTGAACTGACGGATGTTGTTTCCGAGTCTGATTTTCTTTCTGATAAAATTGGCTTGTATTGTAATGTGCAGAGGTGGTCACACTGCTTTCTGATTCTGATTTTGAATGGGTTACCAAGCCATTTGTTTCCGATATCAGAAAAAATTACACTAACAATATACAGGCTCTGTATGGGTCTCTGACACCATTCTGAATATTATCGAAAAGGATCTAGGACTCGGAAAGAAAATCGGTCAGTTCAGTGTGGCCAGAGTCTTAGCGGTCACAAGTCTTGTCCGCTGAAAACAGGCTTCACTGTATTTGCGTCAAGTGTACTGGTATAAGTACCACAGGTGATCTTTCACTTAAGTCCATATTGCGTGGATACAATTAATATATTTCCAATGTCTCTAACAGCTCAATAAGAACCACGGAGAACTGAAAACGTCGGCATTTTAACACAATCAAAAACTTACGTGTTGCAAACAATATTTAAGCAACACTTTTAGACAGAAGAACTTTTGTTTGCTTTGTGTTAATTTTGGCACTTACACTGGCATCAAAAACACTGAACAAGAATTACATCAAAACGTTGCTTGAGGTTTGTTTTCAACTCCGATTTCAGCAACCAAATGCTTCTTATGAAAAACTAAAACTTGATTTTGTAACAATTTATCAGGAGGCATTCCATCCACGAGCAACGTTTCAAAATTCTAATTTTCAGTTCCGAGGTTCATATTGGAGCTTATTTGGGTAAAAAAATAATATACTTAAGTGATATTAATTATAATTTTGGAAATCGATGCAAAGAGGCGAGAAAGAATTCGTAACCCACGAGATCTACATCAGAACAACTGCAAGACTTATTTCTTCTCCCCGTTGGCGGCGCTCCCTGTGGATAATACAGTCACTGGAGGCTTCGCCCAGACGCCCGGCTCCGACGGGGTAGTTATCACAGTCATCACTGTGGAACTGGAGCTCATGGCTGCTATATCCTGGGGTAGACTTACAGCCGGGGGTACCTGTATACCCATTGCTGTCAGCTTGGATACATCCTCCACTGAGCTCTCACTAGAGACCGCCACCAGCAGTTTCTGTCTGTCTCCAGATGTCAGTTTACACACAGCCTTCAGGTCCTCAACTTGCGCCTCCAATTCCCTGCGAATACAGAAATGCGTAATTCGCTATTATTTTTTATCAGGTTCAGTGTGGTTTGTCATTTAACCAATTGCTCTTCTACTCAGTAAAAACCGTCCCTTTTACGGCTTCATAACTTTATCAATTGGTACTTCTCTTTATTCACACGTGAGATGCCCCTTGACTGCAAGGTCAACTGTCTCAGAGATCTATTCACTGAGGATAATGTGTATTCACACTGCACGGGAACGGGACCGGGACAGATACAGGGAACAGTACTGGAAGCAATGGGTACCAATACATTGTACAGAAATTTTCAATTTATGAAGAGTCTGAGACAGGAAAGGGAAACAGGACTCATTGTTTCCTATTGTGCCAGACTAGTTCCCTGTACCTGTCCCAGTGCTGTGTTAATAATCCATCATGCCGCCATACAGATGAGATTCTACTGTGGATACTTACTTCCAGGCCTTGGACGAGGTTTGCACGGCCTCGGTGTGCTCGTCCAGCTGGTCCTGTAGAGACGAGATCTCTCCGCGTAAACCACTCAGCGTCGCCTGCAGGAAACTCAGCGGTCTGAAAAACACTCCATTACGTTTACATCGAGCGAAAGAGTTTCTTTGGTGCTTACTACCGCTGGCTTGAATGATACGATTCAACTGGAACAGTTTACAGCAAAGACCACCATTCATTCTGGTTTTGGTTGCCATTAGGAACTAAATTTCTCATTTGTATGCTGGACACATTCTTTCAAGTTTGTCAGGTTACCAGACGTTTCAAGCCTTTACAACACGCCATTTAAATGGTTTTGTGAAGAAGGTTTTGAGGTACTCACTTGCTACGAGCTGTGACTGGTTTGGTATCCTCCAGTAGACGCTCTATGAACGCCATGTCAAACGGCGGGACGGGCGCCTGTTTCGTCTGCAACTCCGACTGCTTCTCCCGCGCAATGATCACCTGATACATTAATTACAAACAGCTTGTAATTAAACTTGTCGGTACAATAAGGTATTACAAATTTCAATTGTATCACAAATTAAATGTGGAATTTCGACTCGTTTCTACGGAAACCAACACAGTGGATTCATTCACTGTTTAAGTAAATCGATTAGACTGGATAGCCATTGAAAAATTCCACATCTACAATTGTATTTGCTGCAACCAAGGACCAGTCAGGCATAGGACTAAATTATATCAGAAGTCTGTATTCTGATGTGAAATTTCTTCCAAATGAAGAGGAGTCCTACCTTGCTGTGTTGAACGCTTGCTCTAAGAGCGCTTTTCAGTTCTGCTACTTTTCCCTGTAGCGCCAACTTCTCCTGTTTCACAGTCGCCATTTCGGCTCTGAGTGCAGTCAGGTCATTCGATACCGTCTGAAAAATGAGGCGAACGTTACACATTAGATGAAGAAACAATTGAATTGCCGATGAAAACAGGACAGATTGACCAAGGACTCGGACGTCATTTTAATCGTCACAGGAAGACTTTACGTTGCTGTGATTTTCCTGGTGCTTAATGTTAATGACGACATAAAATAGTGTACATCGCAAACGCAAACATAAACACATTGCAAGTGTGAACAAACCCTCAAGGTCTGTTCACACGTTCCGACCCTGTCCCCGACACCGTCCCCGTCAAAGTTTAACATTGTGCCAATAGTGACAGGCCGTCTGACAGGCAGAATGGGTGTGGAATCCATTTTGCCTGTCAAACGGTCTGTCACCATTAGCACATTGTTAAACTTTGACGGGCACTGTGACGGTGACGGGGACGGTGTCGGAACGTGTAAACAGACCTTGAGGGTCCTTCTGTGTTTAAACTCATTCCTACTTCACACTATATTCTGTTTAATGAGTAATTAGAAAAAAACTACCAAGACACATGATAACTGGACTACCATGCCACTACCAAATATAAGTTACTAGATGCTTATCTACCAATCATCTAAACATCCGGGTACTAACCTGCATGGAACGCTGCATGGTGTCTGTGTGAATAGTTTGTCTCTCCTCCACCAGGGTGAGCTGCTGCTTCAGAGCCTCAATCTCGGATGATTTCTGAATAACTTCTACTTCCAAACTCTACGTAACATATAACAATCATGCTTCAGTAAAGGATAAAAATTTAAATTAAAAAAATCACTTCTAAATTAGGTTCCAAGAACAAAATGTATCACTATTGAAATACTGAAAAGATAATAAAAAAAAAATCAGAAGCTTTTTGTGGACCCAGTACGTGTATCATTACCTGCGGCGCACGCGCAAACACCAAGTTTAATGCGGATGGGAATGTGCCAAAAGTAAATTTGGTGACGAAATCGGAAAGAACCCATTTGTCACCAACGTCACTTTCACTTACTAGCAACGAATCTTCATGGTTAATTTACTCTGAGAGAAGATTCATCGCTCAGACGGACTCCTGGGAAGGTTAATGTGTCATCCATCTGGAGTGTTGGCAGAAAATGCTTTCTTTCGTATTCAATCAAGATACCCTCATTTAACTTCACCATTTTGCTTCGGACAAACTAACATAACTAATTAACATCTTGGTGTCAATTAAGAAAGAATTGACTTGAGTGCAAACTACATGTCTACCTGGATACATGCCTACACACTAAAAAGGGCCTCATACGATACAGAAACAAGAATGCCTACCAGGCATTGTGTCACGCCTGAAATCTGGAGAACTCAATGACACCACAGTATTAGCCTCATTCTGACATTGTGGTGTCAATAAGACAAAGAGAGCCATCTAGAGTTAATATTAAAATTAAGTTCTCTGTCTACATTCAAACACTCAATCAAGCAAGCAAGCAAGCAAGCAAGCAAGCAAGCAAACAAACAGACGCAATACAGAGAAGATAAGTCGCTCTGCTGTCATCAACAGCAGGCGCGACTAAAAATCAAATAAGACGATCTAGAAACTGACCTGTATCTGCTGCTGCAGAACGGGCTCCCTCTCACTGTGCTCCTGCAACTGTCTTTCCAAGCGTTCCACCTCCCTCTTGTAACCTGGAAACATTGCAATTATTTCGTCATTAATACATCAAAAATCGAAAAGTTCTCTGAGGATGTCACAATAAACCACAATCGAAGTACGTCTCATAAATCGTTCTATTTACCTGCAAGTTCAGCCCTCGATGTTTCCAAGCAACCTTTCAGCTCCAGCTCATGATCACGTGATTTCTCGTGGTTCCAGGTCAGTGATTCGAGCTCCAGGACCTTAGCCTGATGATCAGCTTTCATCTGATCATGCTCCACCCACAGGGACTCCAGCTGACGTCGGAGTTTCACCTGTGCACCCTTCTCAACCATGTGCTGCAAGGAGGCAAAAAATAAGACAACAGTGATGAGAATAACCTGTCGGGCAACGGAAGCCATTCACGTGAGTAACGACTTTTCTTCAACTGAAACAAATTCGCAAGAAATTCTACAGACACATCGTTCTCTCTAAACTATGTTTGCAAGCTCAGTTATTTTGGCTTCAATCTAACATGAATCTACCGGAAATCCTAACAGCACCACCAGAGTGCGCACGCACCTGTTTCTTGAGCTCTTTACTGGCTTGTTTCTCAGCGTCCAGTAGTTGTTGGACTTCCTTCACCTGTCGGCGGAGATCCACCACCTCGTTGTCCTTGCGTCCCAGCTCCTCGTTCACGTGCGCCCCCATCGCCGCCACTGAAGACTCTCTCTTCGCTAGCGTCGCCTCTAAACTCTCGGCGTGTTCCTTCAGAGCGGAGTGACTCGCCATCACGCCTGACAATATGTAGCCACGACTTAATGGAGCTGAGGTTCTTTATCACAAATCAATGGACCTCGTACACAACAGAAGTTAAACCACAGGAATTTATAGTTAACTGTACAATAATTTCTGACCGTACGAGAAAAACAGCAAATGCATTGGCTGGGCTAACACGCACAAATTATTTGATGATTGATTGATGGTAATTGCTGGACTGCAATTCCATAAACCATGTCTACCGACCTGCGAGTCTGCCCTTCTCCCTCTCCAGGTCCAGCGCGAGTTGCTGCGGATCTTCTCCCGTCTCCTTCCGCGTCTCCAGTTCGTGCTTCAAAGCCTCGATCTCACGCTCCATCTCCAGTAGCCTGGTCGCCTGGCCCAGCAGTTCCTCGTTTTTAGACCGGGTGATTCCCTGCGCCTCCTCAAGAGCACTCTCCACATCCGCCTTCTCCTTGTTCAGTTCATCCTTTTCTTTTTGTAAATCCTGGAAAATAAAAGCCAAAGAGCTGAATACCTAACATTCAAAGCATCTCTGATTGACTTATTTAAACCGAGTGTTTGTGTTTATATTTTTACTCCCCCTTTACCGTCATGGTGAGAGTAGTTGTCTTGACACACACGTTTGCTCGTACCTCAATCTGTTTACGGAGACTGGAGTTACTTTCGTTGATGGTGACGTTGTAGTTCTGTTCGGTGATGTGGATCTCGTTGCGCAGTTGGACGATAAGCTGCTCGTACTGCTCGATCTTCACGTTCAGCTGAGTCACGTGTTTTTCATGAGACGCTTCTACCTCCTTCCACTCCGCCACCTGCGTCTCCAACTCGCGTCCCAACTGCATCACCTTGGGAAAAAAAAGAATGCTTAGAAGCATTGTGTCGCACCGCACTTGAGTGAGTTTGTTTTAGCTCAACAGATAAAAAACTAGATGAATGGCTAGGTAGCTTGCCAGATATGAGGGTCCACAATCAAACATGTTCAAAATGGCCTAAACACATTTCAGTAGCTGTTGGATTGGGAGGGGGGGGGGGCTCTGAGGTTGGGGTAAGTTGTGGGGTTGTGAGGGGGAAGCTCTGGGGTTGGGAGGAGGAAGTATTAGGGTTGGGAGGGGGAAGCTCTGGGGTTGGAAGGAAGAAAGCTCTTGGATTGGGAAGGGGTTCTCTGGGGTTTGGGGATGCTCTGGTGTTGGGAGGAGGTCTGTAAAATAAAATAGAGATGTTTCCAGGCCCTCTGATCTTACAAGAGAGACTACCACCAAATAGGGTACCCACGTAGAAGATATTTTGTTGTATTCAATGAGTCATAAGCATGGCAAAGAAGTTTATCAGCAAAAACATTAAAATCCCTTAGCATAAAATACTATATCTCACCTTTTCTTTCTCTTTGGTGACTTCCTCCTTAGCCTCAGCCTGGAAACTTTCCAGCTGACTGCGTAACACTTCATTTTCCTCGGTAACCCTGGCAACAGTCTCCTGGGCAACATGACTAGCACTGATTTGACCTTGACCTTCGGTCATCATGGCTTCTACCCGACGTTCCATCTCACTGATTCTCGTTTTGGTTGTAGCTAAGTCATTCTCTACTGTGGCCTTGTCTTTTTTCTCCTGTTCTAGTTGTGTGTTCAGTTCATTGAATCTGCTCTCTAGTAAACTGTGTGCATTTTCAATACTCAGTTTGTGAGATTGAAGTTCCTCTATTGTCATTGTGGAGGATTCTTTGTAAAGCCCAAAATCATTTTCCAGTTTAGATTTCTGAGTTTCGATCTGAGAAATCTGAAGTTTTAATTGGTCGACAATTTTGTTATCATCCGGGACATTTGTCTCAATTTCCTGTTCCGGTTTCCTGTGAGGTACGTTTTCCCTGTTAGATGGAGGCACTGTTTGCTGCAACTGTTGCATTTCTATTTTACCCTGTTTTCCTTCCACAGTTTCAAACATGTCCACGTGATCAGTGTTCACGGCGACCTCTGACGTCTCGGGTGCTGACCTCTGTTGGGTGTACTCCAGCACCTGCTTGTGGACTTCCGCCAGCTCGACGTTGCTAAGCTCTCGCTGTGTGATCTCCTCCAGTTTGGCGGTGAGTTCGTTGCGCTCGGTTCGCACTTGGTTGAGCTCCTCACCTCGGTTCGCCAACTCCTGCTTCATGTGGCGGAAAGAACTGTCAACCTGAAGAGAAAGATCAGCTTATTATTGTCAAGTACTTGGTATCGATTCCAGTGTGCCTCATTAAACTATGTCAACCAAGGGATACGTGTTGTACCCTGAGCATGTCGTCCTTAAGTTTCTGCAGCGCCGCGTCAAACGTTTTCTTCTCCTCGCGCGCGTTGTTTAGTTCCGCGTCCGTGGCGACGTGTCGGTCCTTCAGCTCTTCCATCTCCTCCCTCAGCAACTCATACTCTCTGAAATGTAAAAGAGCAAACGTAAAGCAAGATATTTTTGGGTTCGAGTAGGGAGATCAATAATGAGTTATTCTACATCTTGGTTGCCCCCCCCCACCCCCCATTTTGAGGAATAAAGGAGATCAGCATCAAAAAACAGCCGACACAATCGCAAAAACATGACAAGGCTTGCTATTTTATCGAAGAGATTTCATTTTCCCTCAATGGTTCATTAACGAGTTGTGTACAGGTTAGATCCGAAAATGATTGTGCCTCATATCATCTTCAAACTGATGAAACGCTTACCGTTGTTTCTGTTGATAGTTCATCTCCACGTCGACTGCCTTCCGCTGCAGCGTCTCTATGTTCTGGTCGCGTTCCAGAATGCTCTCCTGCGCCAACGTCAGACGCTTCACCAGCTCAGCCTGCTCGTGCTCCAACACAGACACCTGTCAACGAAAGATAAAGCTTACTACGTCAATTTTGGAAATATTTCCTTGCTAGTAAACCCTCTCGCTTGATATCTGCATGTATAGGTGGAAAATATCATGTCTTCTTTTAAACTTTGGCAATGAGAACAACACCCTACGGACATAAAACATATTTGGTGATTAGGATGGATCACAACTTTTCGTACCTGCGCAGTTTTCCTTCTCGTTTCATTTTTAAGTTTGACAAGTTCGTCTTGTAGTTCACCAATGGCGGCAAAATCAGGAACTCCATTCTCGTCGGTTAAAGCCTGAACAATCAAAACACGACACCCAGTTCATATGAAATAAACTTTATTGTATTTTTAAATGTGGCATTTCTAGCAAAGAATGATCTTCCAAAGAGAAATTAACAATTCAGTTACATCACCTTTTCTATGGTGTCTCTGTCTCTCTGAAGCTGCGCGAACGCCGCTTCTCTCTCCAACATGTCTGCCTCTATCGTCTCCAGATGGCGCGCAAGCATCTCCTGTAACCATGATAAAATAAAATAAGATTAGGCTATGCACATAGAATGTGCAGGTTGAGATACCTTTTCAAACTTTTTTTCCACCTAACTCAAAGGAAAGGAAAACTGAGTGTACCAACATTAAGTTGCAAAGTACTGACGAAATAGTAAGTCAAAACTATCTGTATAAAAAGTATGTATTGTCAGCTTGTTTTCTTCACAATGAGCTGATTGGGAGGAGATGCACAAACCTTGTCATGCAGCGCTCTCTGTTGCACGTCGGCTAGCTGCTGCTTGACGCGCATGTTGTCGGCCTTCAAGCGTTCCGAGAACGTCGTCTGCGCGATACTGTCAGCTACAAAAGTACAATAACAATGTTTCGAACAATTTTCGGCCATTTTCATAAACGTTTCTAAAGGGCTTAACTCTTTATATTTTTATTTCTTTGCAATTCATTGAAGACTCAGAACAGAAGTGGCACAAAAAACTACCACAATAAATCAGACTACATACATCAGACACGTACCTTGTAGTTTTGTGATATCCTTCTGGAGTGTCGCTTTAGCCTCCTGCGCGTTCCTCAGTTGTTCGGCGTACCACTCCTTGGCGGACTTCATGCTCTTCATTTCACTCTGTAGCGACCTCACCTGTTTTCAACAACAGAAAGTTCAAACAAACATTACTTAACAAGGCAGCCTCCCAGTGACATTACGAGGCAAAACCACCCACGATTCACGTCCTTATTTCTCCTGTTCCGCGGGTAGGGAGGGTGAGGGCGCCGGTCCCCTACTCTACCTTGACCAGGAAGGAGGGGGAGGAGGTGTGGGTCCGGGGAGATCCCCTACCTTGCCGGCGGGGGGGGGGGGCAAGGAGCAGGGTCCCTTTCCTGACCAGTCTTTCCTTCCTCCCTGTCCTAGTGCATTGTGGGATAAGCCGCCCCTCTCCATGAACAGATGGACAGAACTGTGAAAACATTACCTTCCCTCGCGCTACCTATGTGGTCGGTAAAAAATCAGTGAGAGTAAAGCAATCTTTGAAACATTCCTTTGTTTCCGAGATTGATAAAAATTACTTCAAAGAACTAGAGAAATCTATCCCGAAAAGAAGAAAATAATTTTCAGTACCATACCTCGTTTTCAGCTAGTATCTTGTTCTGATTGGTCGTCTGGAAGTCGACATATAGCTGCGCCACTTTGCCCTTGAGCGCCTGGACGGTGGAGTCACGTGACTGGACGTCATGTTTGAGCGTCTTGATTCGTTCCTGGTAACGCTCGGCCGTTTCCTGCTGAACCTGTTTGGAAAAGAACCAAAGATAAATGTTACAATCTCAGAGTCCCCAGTCTGGTCAGTAGGACAGTTGTACAATTCGACATTTATAGACTTTTGACATTATAAAACCGGAATTATGTTAGTAAGAAACAAAACATTCTCGTTGAAACCCTTTAGATTGATCTAATGTTTAATACCTGAATGTTTTCCAGCAGCTGTCTCATCTCAAGGTCCTTATCCTCCATCAGTTTCTGAGCGTCAACAATCACCTACCAAACACGGAGTGTTCAACATTTACTCCACAATTCACTCTCACCATATCACTATATTACTTACTAATTATATTTGTTAATTTGTATTCATGTAGAAAACACTTTGAAGATAAACATTTTGAGTGTACGGTACCTGTTCCAGGCGGGAACGCTGGTCACGCAGTTTGTCTACATCTCCCACCAGATGGTGCTTGTCTCCCATCAGGTTGGCTATGGTCGTCTCTAGGCTCTTGATCTGAGTTGCCTGAGAAGCGTTCTGGAAACATGGAAAAGTAGAGCTTCTTGTCCATAACAGATTAATATTATCACAAACCACTTGCTCAATTTGTAAAGGCTTGTTTACACGTAGCGTTTGCGTGTGCGTGTGCGTCAACGTTTGTGTCAAGTTTTCTATTGAGTCAATGGTGACGCAAACGCACAAGTAGAGAATGGCTTCAAACCCATTCTCTGCGTCAACCATTGACTCAATACAAAACTTGACGTAAACGTTGACGCAGACGCAGACGCTACGTGTAAACAGAGCTTAAGCTTAAGCTGTTGACTTTTTCAACACAATATATCCGTCGAAAGGCACGTTCTTCAACATCAACTAACGTTTCAGGCAGATTAGCATGAACATGGCTTAAGTACCTGCGTCTGAAGTTCAGCCCGGTCCCTGATCGCCTGGCGCGTCTCCACGTCCAGCATCTCTAGCTGTCCCTCCAGCTTCACCTTCTCCTTCAGCAGCTGCCGCAAGTCTATATCCTCTAGGTCCACGTTAGAAGTCTGCGTCTGCAAAAATCACAACAAACAACAAGACATTACTTCCCACTTTAAATCCATTTGCAAAGATTATCCACCACTTATTTGTCTTACATATGATTTGTTTACGCTGACCAAATAGTATGGCGACACTGAAACAAAAGCTTTTGCCATTTACGTGTAAGATCCTACCTGATACACCCGGTAAGGCGTGGAGGAATCGAGTGGAAGTCTCATGATCGGTACATTAGCACTGTTCAGGGTGTCATTCCCATCTCCCGCTCCTCTCTCCGGCGTTCCTACTGTGTTAACCTTGCTCTCATAAATAGACTGGTTCCTCTGTCCATCAACATCGTCTCTTCCCATAAACTCAGCTACCAGGTTGGAACTGACGCTGGTCGCAGCCGGTCCAACTGTGGTGACTGTATTATCACTGGCTGCTTGCTTATTTACATCATGTTCAACAATTACGTTCTTTCTATTTACGTTCATTATGTCTACATTGATCACGTCTGCTTTCACAGTCTGTAGATGAGTCTCTTGTGCGCTGGAAGCTTTCTTTTCCTCTTGGGAGCCGCTGGGGCTTTCTTTGGCCACCATATTTTCCTGCGCACTCTTTGTTGTTGGCACTTCTGCGGTGGTGGAAGACACAGCGTCTTGTATATTCACAGCGTCGCTTTTATTGTTATATTGTCGCGCAGTGTTCTCTGCAGTTTCAACGATATTGTTTGATTGACTCTCACCATAGTGAACGTTTTGCACCTGACTAGTATTCGTCACATGAGTTTCCGTTGCTAAGTGCGTTTCCATAGTTTTGTTGACTGTAGTTGTTACCTTGGTGATACTCGTCTCATTTGTTGCTACAATGTTGGAATTACGCACATTCTGATAGTTAATTGTCGTTAAGATATTTTGATTCTGTGCAGAAGCTATAGCAGCCTTTGTGGAAATAGCAACCAGGTTACTATGTTCTGGAGACGTTGTTAAGGAACCTTCTGAATCACTTGTAGAAATCAGACCTGCCGAGACTTGTTGCTTGGAATTTACATTCTCAAGTAGATCGGTCTTTTTGACCTCGGACTTTTTTTCAACGCTTTCTGTAATTTGTCCGTGGCTATTCTGTTGTTGTTGTTGTTGTTGCTGTTGACAATGATTGTGTTGTTGCAAGTGGTGAATCTGAGGTTGTAGTTTTTGTGACATTGAGAATGTTGGGGATGCTGCTAGTCCGCTGTCGTCGTTTGGTTGAGACGACGCTGCTTGAGACGCTTCATCCTGGTACAAACGAGGGAAGAAATTATTGATTTTACATTAACTTTAACCCCTGGCAGGAAAACTCACCCAAAGTTAGTGTTAGATTAAAATTCTATACTACGAAAAGGTGTGAATTTGGATAATTTCGCGAACATTATTGTGGTCCATTCACAGTTGAGATTCGTTTTGTTCGCAAATGTGACTTTGCGCTCACAACATTCTTTTTCTTCCTACTGAGAATGGAAATTGTATTCATAATCACACAATGGACAATCAACCCATTTTTTTGCGTTTCCTTTTCATCAGTTCGTTATCTGGATCGTAACCATTACACGGATCCAGCTTTCAAGAAGTGGTAGTGACAGAAATGATGAACAGACTGAACAGAAGGTTGTACTTGAATTCCACCAGATCTATTAACATTACCTGTTTATGAGTAGGTGGGGTATTCTGTTGCTGTTGGGGCACCGATTTCTTCATCTGTTGCTGCGTCATTGCAATCACCTTGGCAACCTCATCCGCAGACGCTGGTTTTATATCACTGTGACCTAGATACGTGTGTTTTAATTTGTAAAACATTCAGTTCCGTCCAACAACATTATCCCTTATTTACACAGAACTTTAGCTGTACCGGGACCAGGAACAATATTATGCGGAAGTTTTCACACTGCAAGAGGAGCGGGACCAGGACCTCCTGTTAGGTACATGCTACTGTACTGGGAAAGGTACAAAATGGGTTGGAAACCCATTGATCCCGGTACAGGTACAGGTACAGTTCCCCTTCCAGTGTGAAAACAACTAGAGATATAGCTCTGTGTAATTGAGGCATAAGTCCTTCATTTTAAAACAAGATATTTATTTATGGTAACATTTGGTTTGGTGAGTGTTGATAAAAGCTTTATGATGTTAAGCTTTGGACTTAACTTTCTCTACACTTGTTATCGGTCTCTGTAAATGAACCATAAGAATGGACTGTTAACCCTCCGTCACCGATCTCGACCCAATCCCAGTGTCGGTGGCGGTAAGTGTGAATAGCTACGTTTGTCTGCACACGGTAAAATTATCTGTGTCATTAATAAGCCCCCATACCGATAACGACCCAATCCCAGTATAACCTTCTCAGTGTCGGTGGCAGTAAGTGTGAACTACGTTTGTCTGCACGCTGTACAATCATCTGTGCAACTGTGTCGAGAGAGCATTAATGCCCCCATACGTTGAGACTGACCGACATATTAGAGACTGACCGATCGTTAATAAGCCCTGTGTGTATTAAAGACTGACCGATCGTTAATAAGCCCTGTATGTATTAGAGACTGACCGATCGTTAATAAGCCCTGTATGAATTAGAGACTGACCGATCGTTAATAAGCCTTGTATGTATTAGAGACTGACCGATCGTTAATAAGCCCTGTATGTATTAGAGACTGACCAATCATTAATAAGCCCTGTATAAATTAGAGGCTGACCGATCGGTAATAAGCCCTGTATGTATTGGAGACTGACCGATCGTTAATAAGCCCTGTATGTATTAGAGACTGACCAATCGTTATAAGCCCTACGTATTAGAGACTGACGATCATTAATAAGCCTGTATGTATTAGAGACTGACTGATCGTTAATAAGCCCATATGTATTAGAGACTGACCGATCATTAATAAGCCTGTACATATTAGAGACTGACTGATCATTAATGAGCCTGTACGTATTAGAGACTGACCGATCATTGATAAGCCCATTCATATTTAGAGACTGACCAATCGTTAATAAGCCCATACGTATTAGAGACTGACCGATCGTTGATAAGCCCGTATATATTAGAGACTGACCGATCATTAATAAGCCCGTACGTATTAGAGACTGACCGATCATTGATAAGCCCGTACGTATTAGAGACTGACCGATCATTAATAAGCCCGTACGTATTAGAGACTGACCGATGACTGATTTCTGTAGCGCTAGCGCCTCCACCGTGTGAGTGAACGCTTCGAACGAGTTCGTGTTCGGCTCGAACGCTAAACTACCTTCCTTCGGCGAGAAACTCCGAGATATCCTCCCCGCCACGCTGCTTGGATGCTACAAGTACAAAGCATTGAAATATTAAATTTTGAAACTAAGATATGGATACATTTTGACACAAGGGGTTGTAAAAGCCAGGAGTGGTAAATGATAGGTGTTATGTACTTTTCCTTCTGGCGACTCCTCCACTCTGTCCAGCTTTTTCTTCCTTCTCTCCTCAACATCTTGGAGAGCTGCGAGTTCCGCCAGACCACTTTTACTCCTCTGTATCTCGGCCTCTCTGATTTCATCCACTGCAAAACAAAACAGATCAGAAATACAAAATTGATAAAAGATCAAAATAAATGTATCATTTCAGTGACAACAAACGTTAACCACTTTTCCCGCCACAAAATACAGCAACTCCTTCAAAGTACCCAGCAAACGATTTGCCACAATATCCATAACTTAATGAAACAAAAAGTAGATCATTCCTCCCCCCCCCCCCCCAAAAAACGCACGCGAATAAATTTGTGTGCAAACAGATCCTGTCATGGAAGAAATACTGAAATCTTGTATTACAACAGATTTAGTACTTATTACGTGATGATAGAACCATTGCAATCCATTGTGTCCTTAAAACTATTGCTTTTAACTCTGATTATTGAATGTCGTAGAAACACTTATACTAGACAGGTGACATGCAACATATTATCTCTGATCAGAAAGTGATGCAACTGAGAAACAGCAAAATCAACAAAGCACTAATTCATAATAATAATAATGATAAAATGTGACTGCAGCAACGTACTTAGAAGGAAAATAAACAGAAATAAAGTCGCTAATACATACACGAAAACCTCACATACGCAAATTTACCTCCGGCTTTTCCCTTCTTTGATTTTCCTTTGCCAGCTAGTCAAAAGTGAATTCAAAACACATAGAGCAGCAGATCTTGGGGCATCCCAAGTGTTTAACATTAAGGAATCAAAGATTCTAATCTAATACTTCGAAAGCATCTAGTTACATTAGCACTTTAGGAAACGTTAAAAAACATTAGTCCTATAAACAACAATTTTTGAAAACCTAATCGGAAGGAGCATTTGTGGTTTTTTCTTCAACCCATTTATTTTTAAATAGTTCAACCAGAAGTTAGTCGTTTTCTCCGAAATTACTGCAGTCAAAAAAGCTCAATGATTTTCTAGTGGAAGCTTTTGTAGGGTTGCCACACTCTGATACATATTTTCATTGTTTTTTTTTATAAATTCCATTGTTTCCGCTGTCTGGAAAGATCCAAATTCGCTGTTTTCTCTGTGTCGTGGGAACAATGTCCTCGGATATTGAATTGATGTATTATGTTTTACATTCGGCTATGTTTTATTGCATGATTGACTAAAGATGGGTCACATTGAGCAATATTCACTTCAGTGATCACTAAAGATTTGTTCCTGGTCATCTTAGTGAGGTATGCATGCACAAAATAGGCAATCATCAAAGGCAAATTTCGTTTTTTGCGTTGATTTTCGCTGAGCGTAAACGATTTCTTCAGTAACTTAAATAATGGGTTGGTAAGAAAGAATCGTAAGGTCGGTTAATTTACTGACAAACGTAAAAATATCGCTTCACTATCGTTCTCGTTCAATCTGAACCAATAAATCAGCTGAGTTACTTACAGGTTCTCTGTCTGACTTTGCGGGACAGAATCGGAACACCTTCCGCCTCATCCTCCACGAAATCAGAATCAAACGAAACCACGTTACTGCAACACAAAGTATTGGAATGTTATCGAACATGAAAGAGCGACGCCTGAAGCGTCATCCAAAGCAAAGACAAAAATGTTTCCTGTTTTTGCATTTTTTTCTTTTGCACTTATGCTTTGGTAGTTAGACGACAAAGCTTACAACATGAAATGTAAAATTGGAAATTATATTATCAACTCATGGAACGATGGGTACACAACTTCCAGAGCAATACCTCGATGGGGTTAAGCATACCTGAAAGAGTACAGACGCTGGGTTGGTGACAAGTCTTTTTCTTCAAAATTAACTTGGTTAAGCGTCAGTTCAAAAGGCTCCATCGCGATTGTTTTGTACTTTTTTCCTCTATTTTAGTTTCATATTCCTAAAAAACAGAACAACGAAAATGAACACAGGAATAATTACGAATTGCACTCACAATGACATGTTACATTACAAAGCAAAAAAAACCAGAATGATTTCCTGCAATTGGTTTCTTCCAGTCCAAATTACAGATATTCAAGGACTTTGGTACGCAAACATACTTGTCCCAATGTTTTCCTGAATATTCTCGATCTTCTGCTGTGCAGCCTTGGTATGTATTTATATGGGCGATAATAAAAGTTCTATACTACACAAATCAATTTCCGTCCTTTCTCTGATTATTTGGTGCCAATTTCTGACACATAACTTGAGTACATCATATTTCTATAATACCATGTCCATGATATTTCAGTAAGCCCCTTACTTACTTCAAAACTAAGAAAAAAATCCAAGTTCTTCAGTTGCCCATCCACCTCAAAATCTCGTGAGATCTCGGTTAAACACCGTAGGGCTTTTCCAGAAATAATCCGGTGAAGAAACTGCGCTTTAGTTAAGAGAAGTTAGAACAAAATAATTCAAGTATCACAATTATTGAAAACTGAAACATGAAGTGCGTCTGGAAGGAATATTTTATAAGAATATAAAAAAGAAATAAATGAAGAATAAGAATTATACCCAACTACTTTTTGGAACAGCTCGTATGTCATTTTAAGTAGGTCACTGTTTGGAGCAGCTGGGTACAACGGTATAAGCCTGTAATTCCATAGAAATATGCGGCACTTGCAGTTGAGGTGTTCTAAAGTAAGCTTCTATTTCTAGTGAAATACGTAGTTTTTGATGTTTTGAAAAATTCATTAAAGTTCATTAATTGGATAAATTGACATTTGACCTCACTAAGTGAATAAAAACGTGATACTTGGAAATAAAGCTGGTCAAAAAGACACCTTATCGTTATGTTTAACATAAAGTGTTAATTCACTGTTGTATTTGTGCTGATTATGTAATTGCGTAACTTGTGTATTACGCAACACTGATGATGACGAAATAATTGTACACGTGGAACCGGTATGGTTGGCACCCTCCACCCCCTGGTGGAGAGAGTTATATGGTATATAATAGACACGCACTGGAAAGACTGCGTCCTGGTATTCGACACACAAAAAAGTGCTGAACGCAAGGTCTGAACCAGTCAAGCGAAGAGACACGTCTTTTCTGTAAACAAAACTGATCTGTGTTTTGAGACCATTCTCAGTCACTGGGATGAACTTTCTGAGAAATTTAAAAAAAAATAACTTTTGTACAAAATTGAATCCCTTGAACATTGTAAGAGAATTTGTTCCTCTTTGAAGACTACTTTAACCTGACTGAGCGCCACTGTTTGGCATGGCGAAGGACACAAAAGAGAACGCAACACAAATGGAACAAACAATGGAGGAAACAGAGTTAGAATCAGGTGAGTAAAAGTTAATTGTTCGCACAAAACAAGTGTCCGTAAATAACAGGGAGTCGCAAGGGAAACGGAGTCAGTTAAATTTGATGGTAGATTCTGTTCAATGAGCTGGACTTGTGTGTGAATGCGAAATATACAATATCGTGGCGATATTCAAATTAGAAACGTCCATTCACACAGAACGATTGCGAAGGAAAATTTTTGATGTCGGTCCGGTAGAATATTGCGTTAAATTTAACAACTCAGTTATCAGTGACGGCATAATCACAATAGTAAATCAATGTGAAAAATGCACAAAGCTGTAAACGCTATAACTTCCTGTGAGATTCATCATTGTAAAATACGCTGCGACACATTAAATGGCATCTGTCCTTAAGAATCGTTTTGACTTCTGCAGTGGCTGTGTGTGAAGGAAACCTTAGGTTTTTTACCTCGTGTTTCAGGTGGGAAAAGGAAGAAGAGTTTATGCGCCTCGTTTTGTTCCATGTTGAGGCTGACTAAGGAGGGCACCACCCCCGTGAACTGGAGGGTTGTAATGCTGGTCGTTTTCACCCTGGTAAGTGCCATTTTTACATTCACAATGGGAGAATCCTTACTAAGAAACGTGGACCATGTTACGCACTAATACCACTACAGTCGAATTAATGCTTCCAAACTCAATGAAGTGTTTTCGCGCTTCAATAATCATTCCATGTCATATTTTTTGCTGGTTTACTTCACAAACTTCCCAGATTTCTCAACAATAAAGTTATGAAATATAACGGACAGTGTGCGCTTATTTATTTCCAGTTCGGCAGCTGTTATTCCATCACGTTCTTGTTTCCGTTTCTACCGGAAATGGTTCTGGTAAGTTTCCTTCATCTCCGTAATGAACCCTAAACGTCTGTTTGCACGCACTGACGCGTGATTCTCGCCGTTAAAGTTTACATTGTGACCATAGTGATGGGCACTTTTACGGACAGAATTGGTTCCAGACTTGTTCTGCCTTCACCATTGGTACAATGTTCAACTTTGACGGTAACAGCTTTGACATGCGTAAACGGACTCGGCACCTCTGAAATGTAGTTACACAGTGTGCAATACAGCAAAGCCTCAGCTTTGCGTTCGCTTCCCTGTCACAGCCAAAAATTTATCGTCCTATCCGGTTCAATGACGGCTGACCTCACGAATGTTTACTGTGTGTTTGGTTGCAGTGGTTCGGCTACAAGGAGGAGGACAAGGGATACTACGCAGGAATCATTGCGAGCGCGATGTTCGCTGGACGTGCTGCTGGAAGGTAAGTTCAGTGCGAAAACAGGAGATGTAAGAAGTTAGGACCTGTTCACACCTACAGACCGCGGGTTTCCATGGCGACATAGAAATCACTGCAGTTGTAAGGAAATATTCACACTGACCCGACCCCATCGTCTATCAGTGTGAATGCAATAATGACAAAAAGTCCTGCGTGAACGCAAAAAGCATACCGCCCGCCGCGTAGCAAGTGCTTGCTCTGCTTTCCTATCCCGGGGTGGGGGGGTACCCCATCCTGGCGAGGGGGTACCTGGGGTACCCCCTCCCACCTGGGACTGGGGTAACCCCCAGAAAGGACATGGGACCAATGGAAGTATTATGGGATAGAGATGGGGTAAACACCCGCCCTCCCCCCTCACCGTGGACAGACAGACTCGCGCTTACCTTTCCGTCGTACTACGTACGCGGGCGGCAATAAAATATGACCGCAGAATTCATAACTAATTGTGAAATAAACTAGGTTTTAGCCCTAGGGTGATGGTAATAATCTTATGTGATCTGCACACGTTAAATATGAAATTACTGAAACGACAAGATCAGCTGGCTTCTCGATTGCTTTATTGATGACAACGGCGGCGAATAATTGGCGCCCAGTAGAACCTGGTTTTGCGGTCACTCCGATTAAAGGACGGAAATGTTTATTTAGAGAGACCATAAAATTAGGTTCTAGATTTAACAGGCAGGAAAGGGCAGTTTGCCTGTGAAATCAAACATGGAAGACCTTTACCGTCACAGTAATCCTGTAAGATGTAATGCCACCCAAGATTTTATTGTAATGCTGTAGAATATAATGCCGCCCAATATTTTATTGTTTAAGGTGATGGTAGCCATGTAAGCACGCTTAATTTTCAGTTATTTTTGGGGCTGGTTGAGCGATAAAGTAGGTCGGCGTCCCGTGGTGATCGTGAGTTTGATTGGTGTCGTGGCGTCGGAGGTGGCGTTCGGCTTCAGCACAGGAATCGTCTTCGCTTTTACCACGCGATTTATGACCGGAGTTTTCAATGGTAAATTTAAGGTTTATTTGAAAATGAACATTTATTCTTCAAATCACACTTTCAATGATCTTTGATCATTATGTTAAGGCTTCGCCAAGGCTTTTCACTTCAACTTACGTGCAAGCAACCATTAAAATCATACCCAATACGTGTTAGATATACAGCAGAACTTGCTTACTGAATCACTCTATTGTGGGACCCCTGCCTTCTGTGGCCACATTGTCCAACCATTCTTTACGACTTTATGGCTTATTCAGACAGAACTTGAACGGCAGCTGTACCGGGACCGGAAGTGGGACAATTTAATGTCAAAGTATCAGCACAGGTACAAGTACAGTTCAAGTTGCAGTGTGAAAACTTCCAGTTAATATCATGTAAACCAATTTGTCTTGATCCCGGTACAGGTCCCGTTAAAGTTCTGTCTGAATCAGCCATTAATATTTCATCTCATCTGTTAAGTGACAATACAAATTAAGGCTGTTTGTTTCACCACAGAGTCTAAAACAAAATAATTTTGATTGCACTATATTCTACGTCTGTACGTGACTTGATGTTGTAGGTGTGGTGGGCGTCTGTAAGACGGTTCTGTATGAGATCTCAGACAACACGAACCAGGCGGTCGGGATGTCGTGTATCGGATTCGCCTGGGGATCCGGCGTCATCATAGGACCGCTCGTCTCAGGTGAGTCAAGCACGCGAACACGAGTAAGGGTCCGTTCACACTGAGTTTGTTGCGTTAGCGTTACCAAAATGGGAAAATACCAACTTTTACTGACCACATACGCAGGTACGAGGGGAGGTAATGTTTTCAGACGTGCTTGTCCTATTTAAGGGGATAGGGTACATCCTGTCCAGGCAGGTCCTGTCTGGTTTGGGGGAAGGGGAGGGAGGTGGGTCACCTGGTTAGGGTACCCACCTTCCTCCCCTCCCCTGCCCCCAGACCAGACCAGACCTAGCCAGGAGGAGGGTGGTTACTGCATCAGTGTATCCCCCCCCCCCCCGCAGCTTGGGCTGGTCTAGCATGGTAAGGATGGGGGTTCGTGGTTGGTATTGCCTCATAATGTTAATGGAATGCTGTCTTGTAGAGATGGGCGTTCACACTGAGGCATCGCTAAGAAGTCAGTGTGTGTAAATGGAACCAAAAATGCGTTTACGCCACCTGTTGTGAGGGCAATTACCGGAAAAAAACTTTGAACACCATTTTCGGATGAAATGCATTTTGAGTTTTAAATATATTCATCTTCATTAAATGTATTTTGAAGTACTGTACTTTTCCAGGTTATTTAGCGAACCCGGCGGTACGGTATCCGAGCGTCTTCTCAGAGGACGGGTTCTTCGGGCGCTTCCCTTTCATGCTGCCCTCACTGCTCGCGGCCGTTATCGGCGGCGTCGTTCTCGTTGTAGACATCTTCTTCTTTCCCGAGACACTAGAATCCAAGTAAGAATCACACTTGTACAATATTTGATTGCATAGTTAGCTGTCTTTTGTAAACAAAATGTTATGAAAATTTGCATCGTTACGTTCATTTTTAAAGAGGGAGAAGGGGGTCAATCATTTTTACGACTGAAATTTCCTGATCATAAAATATAAGTTCGCTGTATGAAACAAGGAAGTTCTACATTGTATGCAAGATAATTTTGGCGTCAATACGAGAAAGATATTCCAAATACATTTTCAATATTTCTTATTATTTGAAACTGTAGGATAAAGAAGGTGGATGAGACTGCAGAACTGGACGCTGCAGACACGGAAGACGGAGACACAGTACCCACTGCGGGGAATAAATCTGCC
Organism: Haplosyllis leylae; assembly: GCA_038406175.1. Taxonomy (NCBI): domain Eukaryota; kingdom Metazoa; phylum Annelida; class Polychaeta; order Phyllodocida; family Syllidae; genus Haplosyllis; species Haplosyllis leylae. The sequence continues at coordinate 29,990 of JBCAUG010236254.1, forward strand.
GCATCGCCGCGTCCAAAACGGGTCAAGCTACTGCGTCCAGAGAGCGTTGACATGTGCGCGTCTATGGCGTCACTGGACATACAGTTAGCGACGCCAATGTGCCATCTATCGACGCCAACACGCATAAATCCTCTTTTTCAAAGAGCGGTGAGTGATTCTGGGGAAAGACGGCGGAAAGTGTTGTACAAAGCACAGAGTACAGAGATGATGGTGACAGTAGACGAGAAAGGAGAAGACTTGCAGAACTACCCATTAAAAAAGCGACGGACTAGTGTGTCAATGCAACATATACCATCGAGCAGCTTACTGAAAGAGCTGGGAAACGCAGACGCTCACAGTGAAAAGATTGAGGAAGAGAGTAAACAAATTGATGCTAACGAAAACGAATCTCAATGTAAAAATGTGCCAAGTAATACTGAATCTTACGTTGAAAATGTAACAACAATCGACGAATCTCAAAATGAAGCAACTGCCATGTTGAAAGTAAAAGATGACGAAACAACCGACGGAAAAAATGCTACCGCGCCGCAAGTCAGTATAGTGATATCCGGTGCAGACGACAAGCAACGAGGCAGAATTGAAGATGAAGTAGAAATTAAGGAAACAACGAAGAAGTCAGGGTGTCTGAAAAAAATGCAGAATCTCGTCATAGTGAAATTGTTCAGGTTAGTGATGCATTATCTAAGTTAAACAGTTTCCTGTGGGATCCTTAGGGTCAATAATTCATACTGAACGTCTGGCCTGCAATTCCGTCGGTGATACTTTGATATATTTTACCGCTGGATAAAAGTAAGATACTACCACATCCCGAAATAAATTGACTGCCTCTACAGATGCATAAGCCCCAAGGAGACCCTATGTGTGAGATCCTAGTTTCGTTTATGAGCGCACTAACATGTAGGTTTCTTCCGTTGATAGGATCGTGGACGTGCGGTATAGTGTGATGCTCTACACCGTCTTCTCATTTGCGTGCATCGGTCTGGAGGAAGTGTTCACCGTGTGGGCCTCCACCGAGGTACAACTGGGTACGTATCATGGCTCATGTATCAAGTTCTATCTGAATCAGCCATCACTTGGACGAAATACAATGGGTATTAAAGGTAGTTCACACCGAACGAAAGCGACTTTAGCGCACCTTTAGATTTAAGTAAGAGCTATTGTGACTACCTTTGTGTTACTTTGATTTCTCTTGGTACTTGTTGTGCGTTGATTGCAAGACTGTCTGTCCCAGTATGACAGAAGGTACAGTAAAAAACCATGATTACGAAGGGGGGGGGCGGGGGGAGGTGCTACTTGTGACCGCAAATTATAGGTGGTCTTGAAATACGCAGACAAATCACTCAAAAGTGCTATGAAGTTTGATGGACCGACAATGATAGGTTTTTGCAGGTGGGTTCGGTGTCAAGTGAATTACAAAACAAAAAGTGCAGTTATTGGTTTGTAGTATATCAGCCCTATCGGCCTTGAACTGATACAGGTGTACAACGCCAGCAAAACTTTTTCTCGCTGAAGAAAGGTTCATTAGTTTATTTTCTACGTTGGTGTTGCAGGAGGCTTGGCGTTCGGAAGTGAGAAGATTGGCGCTGTGATCGGGTTCCCGTCCATTCCACTCCTGTGCCTGCAGGTCATTATCTACCCGAAGGTCGCCGGCGCCATCGGCAACATCAGGGTAAGAGACTGTTTACACTTACAATACCACAGGCGATTGAAAGGCGATTGCTATGCCAGACTGAAGTGTAACAATGGCGGAAACGTGAATCCAGTCCCGGAAGCTCAGTCGGTAAAGGTGCTGGGATTTGGATTTGGCGTTTAACATTGCATCAGTGATGACGCGAGGATTGATCAATGATGCCCACAGCAGCCAATAAATGAATTGTAGATTCTTTCAATAGAAGTGTGCACGGTTTTATTAAACTCGCTGTCGCAATGATTGGTTGATGGAAAACACGGTTAATAACAAGAAAGTCCTCCTGCGTAAGCGCAAGAGGCATATAGCAAGTGCTTGCTCCCTGTACCCCCCCCCCCCCCTGGACGGACACACACCTGTGAAAACATTACCTTCCCGTCGTACTACGTACGCGGGCGGTAAATATATAACTCCAATGGAAATATACGACTTTTGATCGGTTTGCAAAATTTGTACAAAGTGCCACAGTATATTCTCAAGTTACAGTAAATTGTTGTATCTGCGTTTCGCAATTGTAGACGTTCCAGTTGTTCAACACGTATTTGATACTGACGACGCCATTGCTGCCGACGCTGAGGGCTCTACACGACAAGTGAGTACAGCGGGTTAATATTTCACGCGAGTTTAATAACTCAGCTTAAAAGTATAAGGGTGCATATGCACCAACCGGAAGCAAACACCAAAGCGACAATTTTCTTTCCCCATTGTCGCCCTTCAATAAAAATAGCACATTAAATTTTCAAAGAACAAGACAGCCTCGTATTACCGTTACGAGGCAATACCGACCACAGATCTCGTCCTTATCATGCTTGGTCGGTAACAAGTAAGAAAGCCATGTTGCCTTTGCGTTCGTTTTCGGCCAATGTAAATGGACCTTAATGCATCAGTATTTCTCTGACCGTTTTCTTGTGTGTTTTAATTTTCCAGATGAATTGTACTTAATATGAGAGATAAGAATTTAAGCGTATCTAGCCTGAGCGTCCATCGGTCTTTGTGTCCGAGGACCCGTTTATACCAAGCGTCAGTCTCAACGGAGAGTGAATGCTGCCATGACGCTAGCGATACAGCTCTCATTGAAATCAATCGGTCGCTCCAGAACCCCTATTCTCCAGCGAGTCCATTGAGTTCAATGAGATCTATATCGCTAGCGTTGACTCTGAAGCTGACGTTTGGTGTACGAAGTGTCCTTAGGTGTAATCAGTTTGTGTTAGGCAAAGCCTTGTTCACACGTAACGACACCGAAATTTGGACCGAAATTATCCCGTCGTGGCATAAATAGAGGTTTATACAATTTATTAAATCAGACCGAAATTCGGGCTAAATGGGTGTGGAACTAAACTTTATCGGTCCGAATATCGGTGTCTGTGTCGGTACGTGTGAACAAGGTTTTACAGGTGATTCTTACAAGAAGGGAAGAACTAATCTTGTTACACACATGAACACCTAATCATGAATAGGACAACCGAATAGGCCGGGCAGTAGGCTTGGTGATCTGATTAACCGTCTGAAGAGTGACTGGCCACAAATTAGAGGTTTGTCTTGTGCATTGTAGATTACTTTTGTATTGCAGACACACTGCGTTGTGGGGGATACTGATAGTGATGCAGGGGATACAGAAGATCTGCTTCACCTCCTGCTTCACCAGCACCAGCATCCTCATCAACAACTCTGTGGAACCGGCCAAGGCTGGAACCGTCAACGGGCTCTCCATGACACTCACTGCAGTTGCCAGGTAACAAATAGTTTCTGTTGTACATCAAAGCAAAATTTCGCTTCGTGAACAAAGATCAATTCACTCAAACATGTATCGGTCAGATTGTTTTGTTAAAGGGAGGTACCAGAAGAAAAGACTTGCAAATAATTGGAACATTTGAATAGATTATATTTTCTCTTAACTTCAGAACACTAGGACCCACAGTCGGTGGAAGCGTCTTTGCCTGGTCCCTGTCACACGGGCGTCATATCGGGTTTCCGTTCGACGTGAATCTCATTTTCATCGTGTTTGCACTGGTTTTTCTGGCGTCTAACGTACTGACCGTCTTCATGCCGCGGACGCTGGAGAAACAGAAGAAACCACAGACGTCTTGAGTGTCGCTCATAAAAATTCAGTGCGACTCAATTGTTGGCAGAACATTTTATTGTCACTGGCGCTGCTCGCAACGTGCTGGTTGGATTGGAGATTTTTCTTATCCTACATTCAGGTAATTTTTACCGACCACGTACGTGGTGCAAGGAGAGGTAATGTTTTCAGATGTGTCTGCCCTTCTGTTCTGTTCTCTAGACTTATAATTATTGGCAAAACATTTGATTGTCACTGGCGCAGCTCGCAGCGTACTGGTTGGAGGTTTTGTTTATCCAACATTTAGGCAACCCCTTTACTGACCACGTACGTAGTGTAGTGTTTTCAGATATGTCTGCCCTTTTGTTCACGGGGGTACACCCTGTCCTGGTCCCGCCTGGGTGGGGGGGTACATCCTGCGAGGGGGGAGG
>JBCAUG010236255.1:0-18706 GCA_038406175.1 Haplosyllis leylae
GTACTGCAGAGCACAGCGGTCCACTGAATCATAGTGATGATAGAAGAGAACCAGCGAGGACTCGGACCAAAGTCAACATGACTTATCTGTTCAAACAGACCTGAAAGAACAACAATTTGTTTTGTAATTTTCTGAAGCACTTATGTACTTTTATGGGGCTACTGAGACCTCTGTTTTACCCTTCTGGTGGCGTCTGCTATGGTTTCTGACCCATAGTAGATCTCCATGCTTATACCCTCCCTGTGATTACATAAGGATTACATAGTTTTATTGAAGACATTTTAAGATGTGTTAATTAACTGACAACGGACCCTTCAAAAAGATTTATTGGATTTAGCATTTTTTAGAATCAATAAAGCATGACTCTATTAGCATTCAAAGGTCTGATATCATGCAGGGCATTAATGCCAGAGACCCTAGGTTCAACGTCTACTGAGGGTAACATTTTGGTACTGGATTATTTTTTGTTTTCTCGTGATTCTGTAGAATATAGAGAATGCATCCCCATTCAGGTAAAACTCAAATGACATCATTGTTTTGTTTGCAACAGAAATCCCAGCATTCGGAAAATAGTAGAGAATTCACCCATTTGTGATTTTCATTCTGCACTCGTATCAGATGTAAAAAATCAGTGATATAATTTATGACTAAAGGCCGGTTCACACCATCAGTTGAGGAAATCGGCCCATAGACGCAATGTAATTTTTATAATCAAATTTTCAGTGCATATGTGTGAACGATGGCAGCATTGGGCTGTCATGCCTGAATGAGCTCATTGCAATTGCATTGATTGTACTTACAGATACTGGTAGATGGCCTTCTTTTTCAATGTTCATAATGGTCATTTACGATTCCTTTCATTTTCCCTTCTGGTGATTTGCAGCTGCAATTCGGGTTTGCTTCTAATGGGCTGCATAGGGGCTTGCGATGTTGTTCCAATCACACCATGTATCATCAATCACACGTGCATTGAAAAACCCGTACAACCCGATAGATGTGATAATAAATATCGCAGTCGCAATCGTACTATACGAACGACACTCAACAAAATAAAGAATAAATGAGTTATATTAACGGTAAACCTACCTGACAATAACACGGTTGTGTCCGATATGGCCAACATTGCTATGTACAAAGATATTGACATCTGTCTGTTATGAGTCTGTAACATTACCTACAATATAACATAATGACGTTGCGTCGTTGACTCAATTGCTGGCACGTGCAAAATAACGCCATGGCAACATTCTGTGTAAACAAATTCCAACCAATGACTGCAGGCTAGAGTAGCCCTAATTTTCATAAAACTGCCAAAGGATCATCTCCACCCTGTTCCAAGATAGGGCTATCGATTCAACCACTAAAGTGACTCTAACGAGCCACCAATAAAAACTATGCAAAAAGGATAATGTTTATCCATCTCAATGAATTCCCATTGTTATGTCTAACGCACCGTTCACACTAAACGCTGCTGGGTGCGAACGCGATATTGCGCATGAATCTACAGTGGTAGATTTTAACTGACGACAAAAAGCATCTGAGAAAAATGTCGTTTTCGCTTCATTGGGAGATTTCTTTTGAATTAGGACAATGAAATTGTGTGCAAAAAGGCCAATTGAATCCCCTGTTTCACACCTTTGTAGATTTAGTGAGTAGGGTTGCATAGCGACAGACCACTGATTGGTCGGTGCTTAATTCCCAATTTCTTCTCATGTTGCAATGCCGTGAAAGGATCCCAAAGCTGTGGTCACGTGACTGTGTGATTACGTACGAGTTTTTCCTAAATGGAGATATATTCTGTAGCGTAACGGAATCACGATAAAATAATATAACAGCAATATGTTACCCCAAGTGGGAAGTGAAACCAAGGCATCTCTGACTCTCATGTCCTGCATGCTACTGTCTCGGCTAATGCCCCTTTTTGCTGGAAGTTTCAGTCCTTTAGATCCTACATAATGATCTAAAGGGTTGAGCAAATAAGGGAATTAGCTCCGACAGTACCGTGCAGGACATGAGAGCCAAAGATGCCTGGGTTCAACTGCCACAGGGGGGGGGTGAGATAACATGTTGCTACTGGATTTTTTCTTTTTTTTTTTCTCTCGTGATTCTGTAGTAACTGTTGACTCTAGAATGACTATGACTACACGGAAAATGTTCACTGACTAAAATTGATTATTTCAGTGATTTGGCATTGCGCGTAAAATTTCAAGGGAATTTTTTCAAGTAAATGTGTTTTCTCAGATTCTGTGGTAGAATTTCACAATGTAAATCATACAAGGTAATGCTGTGATTTGACATTCACACAACTTGTGGAATCATAGTTCAAAGGAGGAAAACTAGTGAACATCCGTCCATTATGCCATTATTAGTTTCCATAATACGTATGCGCAGTAGAATGGAAGAATGTGGGGTATCCAACCATCGCAATACCCATCAAAATAAGATCTATTACTCGGAATTTTCTGGTGGAAGGTACTCACTGTAAAAGTTCAAGAAGTTAATTATTGAAATACATTCTGTACAACGTATTCACTTACCAAAAATGACAAGACATTTCCTGCGACTCCAATAGGAACAAGAACCGGAAGATAATATTTATCAATCGCCTGACCTAGAAATAAAGAGAAGATCAAGAGTATTGTTGTTATTTTTCGAAAGACATTATCTTAAACTGTCCCTGGGGTTGTGCACTGTAGATAATTTTGCAGCAATAAACCTTCACAACAGGAAAATCTACTTGCTATTTAGCAAATCATATGGTATAATAATTACATTTTATATGACAATAAGACCCATTAGCCAATTGCCTGGATAAGCTTTCCGACAATGTGTCGGTGTCGTATCTATAGCTATATATCTATCTATCTGAACACTACATAAATCAATTATTGTTTAAATCTAATAACCCCTTTAATGTATTTTGGAGTACATCAGATCTCTTTCGAGAGTACTTAAAATCTTATGGTTTGACTGAACACATGTTAAAGCAAGAAGGTCCTCCTGTGTGAACGCAAGAGGCATACCGCCCACTGTATAGCAAGAACTCGCTGTGTTCTATTGTCTGGCGGGGGTACCCAGACTGAGTAACCCCCCGGCTGGAACTGAAGACCCCACCCCCCAGCTGGGATTGAGTACCCCCGGCTGGGGCCGAGTACCTCCCCTGTGTACTGACAAAAGGAAATATTACCTTCCCTCATACTACGAACGCGGGCGGTAATGACCATGTTTAAATTGATTTAAAGATCCAAAACTGAAATTTTTTTGGATACATTTTTTACTTTTATATTTATGATTTTAACTATTTAACTTGCAAAGGGCCCTAAATTTATATTTTTATCAAATCAATTTCTATTACGCTTTGCTCTGAACAAATATTATAATTTTGTGGTCTCACTCTGCTCATCATTTCATTTCATATTTCTTTTTATGTACATACTCCTTTAGTATATTGACTTAGGCCATAACCTACATTGTCTGTAAAGATTAAAGTAAAGTAGATCTATCATCTAAGTAAATAATAAGTACTCACCAATTCGGTACGCAAGGTAGGACGTCGCAAGAGTTTCTATGTCTCGTTCTTCTGTGGTATTTACATCCTCATTTTGATTCATGTTGAGAAATGATTCAGTCGCTGAATTATCACTCATTTCGGACAAATTTAGAAAACTGTATTTGATGTCCATAATATTAAATTTGATGCAAAGAAAAAGTAAGTTCGTATGTCTGTCTGACAGGATGCCAAATTAAGTCCAAAAAGCTGTTGCACTAGATCTACCCTATCACAAAGTTTTTGAAGGCAAGGTTGGCAAAAATAGAACTAAACTGAGTGTGTTCAGGCTGAGCTCAGCAATGTGAATCAGTGACAGGTGTTACTCTTGATGTCATATGTTCTGCATTAGCAGTCCGGTTTTTCACGAAAGCAAATCTGACAGAAATTAACTGAAGTTTTTAAGAATTATCACAATTCAAATTTTAAAGGTAAGAGTTGTTTAATATTTCCTGGTCTTGCCAGATTGTGTGTACATTGTTAAATAATTAACACAAACAATAGAAAGGAGTAGAAATCCATCTCTCGATCTAACAGAAATGCGTATCATGAGTGAAATTATCAACCGATAAGACGCTGCACGAAACGAACAAGATGTCGAAGTGCTTAAATACAAAGCTCTTTTCATCAATTTATGGGTTTAAATCGATGGATACAAGTTGCATTGGAATGCTTTAAACCTTTAATGAAAATATCTCCCTTTGCGACCGACACCGATTGAGTTCTCGAACGTACGACCAGAAGCTGAAATCTCTTGTTTTGTCCTGGTTTAAGGACAGGGTCTCATATCTGTACTAGGAGCTAAATTAATTAGTCTTTTCGCTACATTCGCTCCAGAATAGTACAATGTTAAAGATTTAATGAAAATACCTAATATACCGCCCACACAGGATTGTTCCTATAAGTACTTAAACCTACCAACACCATGATATTGAAATCCCCTGATTTGTCCTTGATTTAGGACAGGATCTCTTACTTGCACTAAGATGCGTTAATTTATATTTTCTTATATTATCTTCTTTACTGAAAATTACGAAGTTAAGGTCCGTTCACACAGCACTGCAACGAATGCGATAGCGATTGATGGAGGTAATAATAGTTGGATGGTTGGTACATTCACACCTGTAATTGGTTCAACAATCATGAAAGAAACTCCATATTCGAATTAATAGTTCACACAGTAGTTCGGATTGAGCTAATCGCAGGTGTGAAGGAGGCCCCTTAAGGCCTGTTTACACGTACCGTGACCGTTGACCGGCTTCTTTGATTTTTTTTTGCCCGTCAAAGTGTCCGTCACCATTGGCACAATGTTAAACTTTCACGGTTACTGTGACCGTGACGGACACGACGTCGTAATGTGTAAAAACAGCCTTAATAGCTAACAATTATGATACTTTAATATTCACATCACTACGGGTATGTTGTTACGGATTTTATCTGATAAAGTCGCACAGTGTGAATGAACCTTTATTTTTTTGATTGTTTAAAGGACCTAATCTACCGCCGACAGAGACAGTGCCACTAATCCTATATAGATCTAATAAAGTAAAACCTCCCGCTTTGCTTTAGGACGGTATCTTCTTTGAACTAGATCTAGACTAATTTGTCTGTTACGTTTTTCTGAACATAATTTTAAACAACAAAACGGAATGTTTGATAAAAATGTACAGAATTCCACTAAAATAGAGCTACAGTTATTTCTTTTTATCTTCTGAAACTAATTTCTCTTGTGTTTTTACGTGGAATAATGTCATTAGAAAAATGCTTTTGATGTATTAATTGAAAAAGGTTGTAATGATTCAAATATTCCGTGGGCCCGAAAACTTTTAATGGAAAATCATTTGCCAATCACTACTCTATTTTTACACATAAAATGAACGTTGCTCACTTAATTGCACAGTTTCTATAGTTTCCTCAGAAATTCACCCTTCCATGTGTGATGTGAATTACATTGGGGAAATTTCACTGGGAGAATACTTTTTGTCTTATTTACTTCATAACCGAGTTTTCCATATTATGCGAAGTTGACAACGTGGCCAACAAAGGCTTACACGGAAAAGATCAAAATAAATTCAGCCAAAAAAATTTGTAGCCCATGGGCATTGATCATCACTCTAACACTCTACTAACTGTGCTAGGCAGGTATATGTTGGGCAGAAGATTTCTGAATTGAACTTTGTTTCATGCACCAAATAGTGACTTAGCTCAGTAAGTAGAACACTGGCACGATGATCAAAATGTCTTAGGTTCAATCCCTACTGCGGGCAATTTTTGGCTGAATTTTGCTCAACTCCATGTAAGCCTTTTTGGCAATACTGACAACTATGTATAATTTAGGGAAAACTCGAATGTTTTTTCTTTTAAATTCGAAGACCTAGAATAATACAATTCTGTTACATACACCTTGAAGGAGCTCCAAAAAATTCTGAAATGTGCGATAGTATCAAAATATTGTGATGGGAATTTTACAATGGACAGCTATAAGAAAATGACTTTATTTTGAAATTATGAAGTGTATTGAGGAAACAGCAACATTCAGCTGATCATTTCTGATCGTTTTTTTTATTAGGAGATCCGACTGATGTTAAGACATTTTAAGATATTTGATAATTACTCAGTGTCAAAATTGAAATTTTTAAATAATTTTTAAAAAAGAAGTTAAAAAAGCTTAATTTCAACTGAATCTCCTAATAAACAATTAAAATTGATCATTTTCAGCTACATATTGATGTTTCTTATACACACTTCAAAAAGTAAATTAAAACTTCTCACACATATTCATTAAAATTGGGTGCAGAATCCTGTAATTAAGTGAGAGTAAACTTTTGGAGTTCTTGTGGGGTGTTTACTGGGAGAAGTGGTAATAGATAGTATTATATATATTATAGTATTAGATACACAAACGTTTACGTGAAATTTTTTACATGGAAAATCCTCTTTATGAATTTCCCATTGAAAAGCGTTTGCAGAAACATTGAAGAGAGTGTGACAGATCGTAAGAAGATACTCCGACAAAAGAATATAAATTTGGATGTTGTGTAAATATTACAATTCTAGATATTCGCATCATTTTCTGACCAAATTTCAATACAGCTATTGTCCCCTTTGGCCAGGTATTCTTGCTTAAAATGCAAGTTAAACTAAAATACGTGAAAAGGATAAGTTTTTAATATGTATCTCTCAATTGTTTTCGCCTGTTATATTTAACCCAGAATCCTGTACCTCAATCAATCATTAAGCTGACTCTGAATAAGCCAGCAACTACATGACCGCGTGAACTTTTTTTTTTTTTAAAGATTTTGGGGGACATAAGTCCCTTTCGTGGGGCCACTGATACACCTGTTTTGGACTACTGGTGATGTCTGCCCTGAGTTTCAAAGCCAGGGTGGATGTCTCGCTTGCACGCTTTCTTGCCTGCACGCTAGTCCTCAGATTCACCTCTGGTACGACACCTGCTGACTGTATAGAGGTCAGAATGGCAGCCAAGCCTTTTTGATCCTTGGACATGTCCGCAAAACCATTGGTGGAGGTTCGGGGCTCGAACCCACGACCGTCCGTGGACCGTGTGAACTTTGTGTGCTTCTCACAGAAATGAAACCATCAATCTAGTTTTTCACGATATGCATTTCTTACAGATCTTTAAGTGAATTTCTACACTTTGCTGTTGTTTGTGGGAATTATTTGATTATGCACCCAGAGTCTCGCAAGTATTGGAAATATTAAATAAGCCTTGCATTTAAATTCCAAATTGTAATTATTCTTAAAAATTGCATTTTATTTCTGTCAGATCTGACAGATCTGTCAGATTTGCCTATCCAGGGGGATCAGCGTGGAACATCACAAAAATTAGACATTTTGTCAATGAACTTGATTTAACTTCATTCAAGTTTTCTGCAATCAAATGGTTTTTTTAAAAGTTTAAAAGAATTGGCAAAGTGCCGTCAAAAAATTCCAGGTGGACAAACTGATGAATCAAAATGTCTAGCGTATAGGCATATTTTAAAAACAGTTGTGAAAGTACTGAAAGAGAAATTCAAATTTTTGTGTTTTTCCTAAACTTGACTCAAGTTCATCAGTTCACATGCAATCCGCCGCGCTGATCCCCCCTGACATCGGCGTTTGCATCAACATCAATGTTTGCATCAAGTTTTATATTCAGTGAATGGTGATGCAAAAGCACACACAGAGAATGGGTATTCTCTACGTCAACATTTGCATCATCATTAACACAATGCTGACGTTGATACAAGCGTTGACGTTGACGCAAACCTTGACGTTGACGCAAACGCAGACGTTAAGTGTAAACAGAGCTTTATACGTTTATAAAAATGTCGAAATTACATGCCATCTCTCAAACAAGAAAACCAGTGGGCTTTATGCAGAGCTGAGTCGAAACAGGTCTTATTCAACAAAATTGCACATCTCGTTTCCGGTGAGATCTCATGAACTCTCACGAGATTTGACAGGTCTTGTTAAGCAAAAACATATCTTGTTAAGGAGATCTCACAAATTCTCATGATATTTCACAGGTTTTGTTCAACACAAGAGGGTCTTGTTAAGCAAAAACATGTATATTTAAATTCCTAAATCTTGCCAGAAACCTAGAGATTCCCCAAATAGGTATTTGCATTAAAATAGCAATGCTGTTCACAACAGCTCTGCTAAAAATTGACAAATCAACAAAAAAGCGCAGAAATATGACGAAATTTTACCATCACCACCAATGGGCCAGGTTTCAAGCAACAAAAATTACCCCCGGCTGGGAAAGGACCTGAGGGGTCCCCCTCCCCCTCCTCTTTTAACAGGCACACACCTGAGAAAACAGTACCTTCCGGTCGCACCAAATACACTACATAGCACGAATTTCCGCTTAATTCGAAGGAAAAACTGGCCGCGGAATCATTTCGAATTAACCGTGTCTAACCTGTAAAAATGTTTGTTACGTGGTTATCGCCAAGAGGCCAGCAGCTGTCGTGCCATATGTGAATCTAAGGAGCCCATATTGCACAGGTGATAAAAAATGCAAACTGGGATATCAGTGGCCTCACAAAAACAACTCATGTCCTCAAAAATTACAAAGTCAAATATTTCAAGGGGTGGTGGGGTGTTGACCTAGTTCCCAACTTTTGCTAAAGAGTCCAAAACTGGTAAATACTCAAAGTCCCATATTAATTTTGGAGGTTTTTCTAACTTTTGTTCCTGAGTCCAAATAAAACTCTAAATACCAATTGTACTGAGAATGGAAGGGAGTATTCTTCTCTGAGACATCTAGTGGCAGTTTGTGGGGCATTGCCAAATTTTGACAACATTTCTCTCCTGCCAGTTTTGGGTCTGTCCATCGCATATAGTGCCTTCAGGAGACTAATCATTAGTATGAGTTTGCACATAGCTCTACATTAATTTCACCCAGCATGAGTATTTTTATCTCCTATTGCGTGCAGACTCACGGTTTTTCCTGCCCCAGTTCCCAATGAGAGTCTCCGTATATTGACATTGATTCTGTGTACACACGGTTAATCCGGAATTCAATATAATCCTTGCTGTGTGTGACACCCACAGAGATGTGCAATCCATAGCGTAACCCGATTCACATCCAGATTCATTCCGCCAGTCATATGTCAAATATTATGTTGTATTTGGTAATGGCTGTCATAGTTTGAGGTTTTCCTTAATTCAGTCTTATTAGTCAAATCGGTTCAATGAGTTCAATATGACTGAAAAAGTGATGAAAGATATGCCAACGATGTTAATTCTTTAATGCTGTAGAAACTTCTGTGTGAAGCGTCAGACAGGCAGGCCATAATTTCAATCCCCACCAACTTTTGCTCAGTAGTTAATACTGTTAACTAATTTGTTGATATTAAAAGACAGAATTAAGGAAATATTCAAATGTCGTAGATTTGATTGACTTTCAGATCGTGAGCACAAAATGTATATATCCCTCAAAAAGCGACAGAAGAACAGACAGACTACGTCTGAGTTCTCAATTTTTAGGCGATCGGTTTACAAAACACAATCTGGAAACGTGCACAGCGCACAGATATTCCACAGATATTCCAACAATTCCAAGTGAGGGAAAGCTTAATATTCACTGAATGGACAAGGACACCAGAAGAAAAGAAATTGTAGATCGCAACCAATAGTTCAGACATCAGAATCTGAAAGAAAATAAAGATAACAGATATTTCAAGTTTCTAGTCTCAATAATCGTCCCACTTACTGCACAATAAAGTCGGCTCCATTTCTCTCAAGTCAGATTAAATTTACGCCATGTGGAATGGTACACATTATTTTGTTTCCATTCCCTTTGCTTGGCCACATGGGGAATTATAATTTTACATTAGTGTCTGTGGGGTTTCCGCTCATTTCCTGAGATCAATTAGACAAAACGCAAACGCCTGTAAATGAGGTTTTCCCTAAATGGAGCTGAATTTTCATTGAATTCGCTGAATTCAGCAAATTCAAAGAATCTGATAAATCACCGAAGCATGAATTAGGATCAATTTAAATGTCTTCTCTGTCTCTCACACCGGAGATAGTGGGAGATAGTACAGCAATCCTTTTATTTCAAATAATAATATTTTTTCACTGAATTCAGTGAAAACATTTAGGGAAAACTCGATTGTTCTACAATGTGCTGTTGAACTGAGGGAAGTCCGAGGCTACAAATTTGCTGATTCCCGTTTTTAGAATAATCTGCACGACTCTGCTTGAATCTGATAGAACTAATTTACTAACACAAATAGGCTAAATTAATATTCCAATAATAATTTCAATCAAAAGAGGAAATAGTGTTATTTCCCCTCAGCCAATTTGTTTTATTAGGAATTTCTCAAAAATTACATGCCTCTGGTGCTGAATGATCTGATTGACTGTGTCGTGTAGATTTCGAATGCAGAAATGTTCTGAATTTCTTGAATTGGAATACAGCCTTAAAACGTTCAGATAATTCTCTTTTTCCACGAAATTTTCAATTTTTTATTTGCAAGATTCTGGACATAAATAAACGTTGAATTTTATCTGTAATTAAACCGAAAACAATGAGTATACAATAGGATAACAAACAAAAAGCTGCTTATCTTGCTCTAGTCTGTTGTGACAGTAATGAACCAGCTGACCATACCCCTTTGCGACAGGTGACCATACCCTCTCTCCCTCCCCCTAGAAGGACCAAGCAAGAAGGACTTATGGAAGGACCAGACTATGTCTGGTCCAGATCGATCAGCAAATCTACAACAAGGGGCCGAGTTTGGTATACTTCGTGATGTTAAAATGAAGTCTTTCTTGTCTGTAGAAGTATTGTATTGATAAATATCAACAAATCCTGTAATTGCAAGCAAAACATTGACTGAACAACAGTCTTTTTTCACAAAAGCTGAGGTTCAACTCCCGGAAAACATTCTTCTGGTTAAATCCGTTTCATATGTTTCCAATTTGATTAAATACCATCGCGTATCAACACATTGTCGCTAAATTTTAATCTCAACTTTCATCAGGAAGTTGCTTCTGTGTTATTGTCGACAAATCTTATTGTTACCACCCACGTACGAAGTACGAGGGAAGGTAATGTTTTTGGTCGTATGTGTATCATTCTGTTCATAGGGGATCATCTCTTTCCCAAGATGCAATGGTAGTGGACCCAACCCGCATTCCTACCCCCCCCCTTCCACATTGGCAGCCCAGGGTCTGATGTAACTAGGAATCGGGGTGGTGGGTCTCCTTGCTTTCTTGTTTTGTTTGGGAGAAAAAAATATGGTGAATTTTATTTTGCTTTATTTGAATTCTCTTTGATGTTCGCTGATGCTAAGATAAGTTTAATGCTAAATTTGGCAGAAGCTGGCTGCAGGAATTTTGAAACTATTAATTTCATGTTGGGTTAGCTGCGTGGTAGAGACAGGCGCATTTCGGTAAAGGTACGTAGTAAGCTGTAGTGTTTAATTAGCAATCTGGTTTTACCACTTTGAAGTACCACAAGTACAATAGAATACATAAGGCATAAAGAGAAACTACCTGCAGTTTTTACATGACTATCTGTAGCCTGTTACGATCAGTGAAATATCAAAGAGCGGTAATTCCATTCAGGTGCATTGGTGCATCCAAGGGGGACGCCAGGGATGCGCGCCCCCTCTGGGTCCAGTTTTTTTTCATTTTCATGCAGGTTTTCGGAGAAAACTAACCAAAATAATAGGTTGGCGCCCCACCTTTGCAGTTGGCGCCCCTCCTCTAGGAAATCCTAGATCCGCCACTGAGGTGGCTCGAACGTGAGCTGCACTCACACGTAACTCATATATATGTTACCAGCACGTAACTCACACATGAACCACATGTTATTTATTCCCCTGATTCCCACAATTCCCCTACACCTTTTAAAACATGTGACTGCATAACGATAGGACATTGAAAAGGACCCTGATCCTTCTCTCTCTCTAAGATGAAATTTCTATAAAGCCCACATTGACCTCACGGATGATCATCTCATAAATTTGCAACTAACTTTGAGCAAATATTATGGTGGGCAAATTTCATTACAGTGCATTTGTGAAATTGAAAAAAGATAAATTGCTTGAATCACTGAACTTATCCGCTATCACGGAGTCCGCCGAACCTGGCCCGGTGGTGATAACAGCAATATCTACATTGATTGGCTGATAAGTGCTTTGTAGACAGGAAGTTGGATTTAAAGCTGTCTGATTGGCTATCAGCAGCTTCACTGCGGTCCTGCTCATAAATCTCTCTCCAGGTTGAGAGTAGAGCAGCTTTTCTCTAACGACTGGTTACGAGTCATTACAGCTCCCAATCAGTCACCTATATCTCCTAGTTGCTTCCAATCCATAGTAAATCATAAGCAGAGGATCATTAATTTACTTTTATAATTGGATAAATTATTGTGTGAGGTAAGTTCACAATTAACAATTATTATTATGCAATTAATTTTTATTGCTCGTCTATTCACTGAATTTAGACATAAACACAAATATTTGAATGTTGTTGGCTCCTTGGAAAAGAAAGGATAATATTGGTCAAATGACGATCATGCATTAACAAACTTCAATCTATTGTAAACGTGTTTCTGTTATTTCGAGGATTTCTACGGGTTCTTTTTCCTGACACATTTTTTTCCCCAAAAACTGTCGTCATTAGACGAAGTTACCCGTGTGAACCGTTTTACTGTCTATGTTCGATCTAGTTCTGAAAAAAAACCATCAACGTTTGTGTAGTATCTTAGTTAGATCTATGTAACATTGCATGTACTCTGATCTCTTGCACCTCGGTTATTCCCTTCCCCAACCTGTGGATCCACACTAATCCCAGGAGGTGCGGCACAATCTGCACTGATTGCTCTCACAGACACAGTGATACACTTTCTCCCTGCCTTCTTCCTTCTAGCCTGAGCGTTCACGCTTATTTTTGTTCGGGCAGCAGAAACTTTACGTATTTCCTCAGCATTCACCAGGCATCCAAAACCTTTCTCCCTGCAGGCTCCCTACTCCTCAATCCAACATGTGGAACAATCCAACATGTGGAAAAGAGCCTGTCCATGAAGAATTAAACCAAAATTTTAAACGCATGGTTTTTATAGAAATTCTAAACAAATTAAACCAAATTCTGATATTTCTCCAAAGATCTATTTGATAAAAAACTTCTCTCTTTTATGATTCAATTACGAATTCATAGTAGTTTCTTCTGGGGGGGGGCGCACAAGTTGGAAAGTGTCTCGATTGAGCTACATAGTCGAAAAGAATTTTGGAGGTTTATTTCATAAGGTAGCCGTATGGTCAACCTAAACAGCTTAACACTCCTCACTGCTCCCTCCCTCCCAGCAACCTGTAGATCCGTGTTGATGTAGATGCTCGACCCAATATAGCACGGATCCATTGTATAACCTGGATTGCGTGGATTGTGGATCAGGGTTTATTTACACTGACCATCTGTGCTTGGAATATCGCTCACAGATGCGAAATATTCTTAAAGACGAGTACATGCGATACAATTGCGATCACGATTTGTATTCATCACAACTAATGTGCTGTACAGTATTCAATGCAATTGCTCATATGGTGCGACTGTAACTTCACTGACAACCCCTATACAGCTCGTCAGGTTATTTGAAGCCACTGTTTAAAAATAACGGGCCAAGTACAAATACCATAATTCACTAGTACTCATGTGAGCTGATATTAGTACTTACCACAATGAAGGTAAAAAAAGCGAAGAGAACTTAGTATTGATGGATGTTATGATAGAAGACAGACTGACTAAAAGCAGCACACTGCACAATATATTTGTATACATCGATTTCATTTTTGATGTGTTAGCTTTACTTAAAATGTACGTCAATTGCTTAACTGATACTTTTGTTCTTAGACTGGTGAGCTTCGCTGCGATTTCCTTCAATTTCAGAATTACTATCAGTACTAGCTCACTGCCCGTTATTAGTTCGGGTGTCGTGTCTCAGTAACCCTATGCTTTGTTAAGCTTCAAGCCTCATTCCGGATTTCTTGTTTGTTTAATACCCTTTTGTATAGCTGATTGAACTAGATTTCAGAAGTATTCTTTCGATTCCAGGAATCAGTTTTGGGAATAAAATTTCTCTAATTTGAGCCAGTCAAATTCAAACTTGCACTTGGTTCGATCGTTATCTGGTTGTTTTCATAACTGGAAGGTTTCCGTCCTCTGAATTCACTGAAGAGAATTACACAGGAGACTCACTGTGTCACAGTAATGAACAGTTTTGTGTACTTTTATCACAGACTGTTTAGTTTCGAACTTACACAAACTTACTTTAGATTTTCCCGGGGAGGAGTGTGCACAACCTCTATGAACTAAATATTTTTTATTTCATGGACCTTGGAAAAATATTGAATGTAATTAGAATGTCCTCCTGCGTGAATGCAAGAAGCATGCCTCCTACACTGCACATCCGTCCTAGTCCTGTGCAGTAGTGGGTGGTGGTGGGTACTTCTAACCTCGCCAGGGGGTACCACCTAAGTGCTGTACAAGGGTATCCCTCCAGCTACAGGCCTGACTGGGGTACCCCCTACGAAAGGACCTGAGACCAGAGACCAGGGGTACCCACTCCAGGAACGGACCTGGGACCAGAACCATGGGGGTACCCCCGCCCCTGTTAACAGACAAACACCGGGAAGACTCTACGGGAAGTCCTGCATCTGCAGGCTATATTTGTCTTGTTTATCACGACTCTTATCCGTTTCAGTTCCGAACATTTCATCTCGACAACGAACCTTAAAGTTTAAGGTTCAAGATATTCCTAATCATAACACATTACTCGAGTTTCCTACCCAGGGTCAAAGACCTACTTATCACGTCAGCTTATTCCTGGAAAATCATAAGTGCATATTTATTTTTGGTATCTAAGAGGTATCTAAGGCATTGGCTTTTCTCACTGAGATGTTTTCAGAAGAGTCTCTGTGGAAATGTACAAAGAAATACTATTTCACCATAACAGAGGTCTGCTGCTTTTAAAGATGCTTAACCCCCACGCTTAGTGCAGGAATTAGAGTTGACTTTTGTTCAGGTGAACACAACAGTCAGTTTAAATCTGTACATCAACAACGTTACTAATATATAACTAGTCATTTAGCTCAGATTTTCTGACAAAAATGTGTACAGAATTCTTGTGTTCGTGTTATTCGGTAATGACACAAAGTTGGCAATGCTGCCAGATCTGGAATCTGTGTTTCATTCAGTTTAAGATTTATTTTTTGTACTTGTTTTTAATGCACAGTAAATAAATTGTAGAATTTTTACCAAATGTATCAGTGACTAAAACTAATTTAAGAAAGGGTAAAGTAGTTATGTATCAGTGATTAAAACTAATTTAAGAAAGGGTAAAGTAGTTATGTATCAGCGATTAAAACTAATTTAAGAAAGGGGAAAGTTAACAGGACCAGTTAGGAAACGTATTTCAGCCCTCTAGATCTACTACTGTGATCTCAAAAGAAACCAAACAGACCAATAAAAAAAGTTGTGACGTCAAATAAGCTGCATGAGAATGTGATTTCGCTAAAGAAGTCAGCTGAGAGTTTTAATGAATCAAGTTATTTGGGTGGAGATGTGCTGTTTTTCCGCTGAAGTGGTGGGCAGTGTCGCTTTTGCCTTTGCCTTTGAACTTCAAAAGGACAGTTTGTTTGTTTAGTTCGCAATTCAGCAGGGGAAGAAACTAGGCTAAGCTGATATAATCACTTCAAATCCCTTGTTTTGCTCCTGAAGCACGATACTGATTGTCCAGGTTGGTCCCCCGAGGCAAACAACAAACCGATTGTCCAAAACCGCTCCTGTATTCGCACACAAACAGATCACAATGTACCTACTTTGTAGTTACCTCTTAATTACACCAAGCCCGCCCACGCCCACCGCCTACCACCTTCTGATGGAAAAAATGCCACGGCTTGGTTTGTAAAGTGTATAATCTGCCGTTGGCACAAATTTAATTCCAATGTAATTTAATGTAGAAAAACGACAAACGTTGAGTGTAGCATTTCTGCAATCTCCCATTTACAGTTGATTTCTTGGGGCTCACGAAAAATGGTTGTTTCAAATCTTTCAGGTTTTGGGGCAAATTTAATTACTCTTCACCATAACAAAAGTGTAGTGTTTTCGGAAGGCCTCACTTATAATTAAGTTCTGGTGCTTCCAAAACGTTGCAATGGGAATTCAGAAGCTCCAGGACGACTTCCAAAAGGTACTTTGTTGTTTACAGAACAAGAACAGAAATGTCAAGTGTAGTATTTTCTGAAGTCTTCATTCACAATTAAGCCCCTAGGCTTCCAAAAATGGTTGTGGGAATTAAGCTCCTGGAGGACTTCTAGAATTGGCAGAACTGTAAACTATAGCTTGACTCATTGACCATTAAGCGCCTGATCCCTATTTTCAACACTCTGTAACATGTGATAATACGAGTAGGGCAGGTGTTAACAGAAACAGAAACGTCACTGGCCCCTCACAAAGAACTGATTTGTTTCAGCTATTTTTTAAATGAAAAAGTAGTATGGAAATTCATTCATTTTATCCACACTGGGCGCTATAATAAAAGTTACCGGTGTGGTGATTTAAACCGACCCCCCTTTTTTAGGGCCCCCATGGACCATTTTGACTGTTGTGAGTGGGACCCATTTTTCATAAATGTTAATTTTCTTCAAATTAAATTTTTTTAAAAGTCATAAAGTTTGATACTTTAGTACATTTAATCGAAAAGCAACTTATTTAAATAATAAAATTAATTTAATATGTTAAATTTCTATGCTTTTCATAGATAAAAGTCAAAATTTACATTGTAATTAATATATAAAATGTGTTAAAATGAAAAAGATATAATGATTATTATAATCATTTGGAAGAATTATCACTCCTGATTAATTTGTGTGTTATTTGCAAGAAAAATTTCCATTTCCTTACTTAGATTACCCGATTTATTATTCAATGACACAAGAAATAGTGCATAAAATCCAAATTCAGTGCAATTCTTGGAACAAGTTATTCCTTGAAATCATACACCAAAATAAAACAAATTCATAAGAGCAAGTTATTGAGATGATGATGCTCAAAATCTAATTTCACTGTTATTTTTAGATGGATCAATAAGGCAAGTTATTTGATGAAATAGTGCACAAAGCTAAAATTCACTGCAATTATTGGGTCAATAAGGCAAGCTTTTACATTAAAAATAGTACGCAGATGTCAAAGCGATCAACCACCAAAAAACTTATTGCTTGAAGCGGCTTCCAATGCCTTCCATTAGTAAGGCGCATTCACGGTAAAGACCGCTTCCTTGATTCGATTACCAAAGCGTAAATGATGAGGGATCAAAGGGCCATTTGTTTGTGTGGCTGTAGATACTGATGGTAAAAAAGTGAAAGCAGAATAGAGATCATGTCCTGTCGCTTTCGTTTAGCTGGACAGACGGAGAAACAATTATTCCAAAGAAAAACGTCTGTTCTTTTTTTCCGAGTCTCCCGTAATACACAAAGTTGGCAATTATCATTGAAATCAAAGGGGCAATGGACACAGTCGTTGTGCGTTATGACATTTTAAAAAGCTGGCCCTCTGCCATTAATCTAAAGCCTCCTCGTGGTGGAGGGCAGCAGTGCAGATGAGTAAAAAAAGCAAAAGAAATTAAAAATTTGATAGCAAAAAACTGTAATGGGTACATTTTAGTTCGCACATCGAGGTTTAAAAGCTTCCTGCACTCAAATTTTGCTTTTTTTCCACTCAACTACATTCCAGTGCTCCACCTGCGATCGATTAGGCTTCTAACGCCTGTTAATTGTAAATGAAATAAGTGCACTTGCAATTGCATTCGCTCGTGTGTAAACGGGAAAATAATATTGAATCTATGGGTCGATTTTCTCTCCTTAAATTGGGAATAGTAACCTGCCGAAAAAAAATTTTTTTTTGAAATAACATTGATGTTGCTGATATATCTGCAATGAAATTTGCCGACACTGTGTCACGGGGAAACGCGACTATAATCTGCCAACAGACGTAACCATGGCGCCAACTATTCCTTCAAATTTAACATAGAAGACGATGGGGCTTTTCCGAAATGGAACAGAACATGAAAGACCACTGAAGCTCGAAATGGGGTTGATGTAAAGGCTGTCTCTGTTACTTTGTGGTGCTAAGGTAGCGTGCTGGTTTCTTACACAAGAGGTAGTGGGTTCGAATACCATTTTTTACAAAAGATATTTTGCAAATTATGTAGATTCTACGGAATTTATTTAAGAAAAACTCAATTGACCGTTGAGGCACACAAGCAATTCTAATAAGTATCTCTGTACGTGAATATTATTTGATGCAATTTAATTCATAGATGGTTGTCCTGTTTAAAAATACCCATTGTAATTTATTCTCATCAAGAGACATTTATAGTTCCAAATTAAAACGTTTTAAATTGTTTGAAATCTGAAGATTATGTCATTTGCAATTTTGTTTACCTGGAAAAATGAAAATTTGTACGAGATAAAGCACCCTGCTGGAAGATCTATCAATTCTGACTGGTTCGTAACTAATTTTATAATGGAGAGAAGTTTTCTAAATATCTAAAAAAATTCTGGAATTTTCTGTGAGAAAAATTTTCAGTCGTCCTTTTTGATTGACTGAGCTATCAAAAGACAGAGAATTATTACAAATATTTTTTTG
>JBCAUG010236366.1:0-18705 GCA_038406175.1 Haplosyllis leylae
GAGGCTAATACCGTGGTGTCATTAAGGAGTTCTCCAGATTTCAGGCGTGACACAATGCCTGGTAGGCATTCTTGTTATCCAGTCTTTATATATTTTTATACTAAATCTTGTTCTTGTATTGCTGATTCCTAAGTATCATTAGCTTTGTAAATATTCGCCTGCATTTGACGTGGTTGGACCTTACTTACTATGTGCCAAATGCTTTTGATGTACAAATGAAAAACAAATTGGCAGATATATGTTAAATTGTTCATGCCGTGAAACTGCTATGATATCCCAGGTTTCTCCACATCTGTGCAAAAATGTTCCGTAAGCTATAGCTGTAATTACATGGAAGTGTAAGCCTGTGGTTGTTTGATAGAGTTATTGCATTTACCTCATGGTATTTTCATACCTGTATGAATTAAAATTTATTTTGTAAAACAGTTTACATCCTCAAGCCTGGCGTTCATCAACAAGTTGTAGTTTTTCTCGGAAAACCTCCGACGATATATCAGATTTGTTTAATGTGAATGAGGCCTTGTTACATTTAACGAGACAGACACCGACACCGATTTTGGGTTGTACAGCAACATGTAAAGTTGTCAAATTTCGACCTTCACCATTGACACAATGTAAAACTTGAACGGGCCGAATTTCGGTCCAAATTTCCGTGTCGGTACGTGTGAAAAAGGCTTGACAGTTCATTCGTTTCTATGTTGAAAAAGTTTACTTTGTACAAGTATTACTGTGTCAAATGCCCTATTATTCTAATGCTGTTATTTGGTGACAAGTTGTTTGAAGATGCTGAATGAAAGATGTATCTGTGATAATATGTTGAAAGCTGAAGGTGGATCTTGCTGAATGTCTTTTGTCCATGCACATGGATAAATGAATTGAATTAATTGACTTCCCAAGACTCCGATTTGATGTGCTGTCGATTAACTTGACCCGTGCATCGAATAACGATGCATGCATAATGTCTTATGAATACCGTTTTAAGTTCAAAAACGTAATTGAAACAAGTATTGTTCAAACTTTTGTACATTCATGTTTTATTGTTAACTCCTGGTACACATTTTATTTTAAATAAACCTAACTACAAAGACTAGTTTTCTTGATCAGATCAGGTAAAATAAACCGTCGAATTAATTCATGAGCGTGAACTGTAGCGACACACAGTCTACCATAGAAATCTCTGCAAAGCAGTCTCGTTTGGCCACGTAAACGGTTTTTCCATAAACAGATACAACGTTGCAGCGTTAACGGCAATGTACAAACCAAATTCAAGAACAACTTGAATATAAGTAGTGAAACGTGAATGTAAACGGAAAATTATGTATGGCAGGATGAAGTATCTAAATTCAAGTAGCATTTGTGGTACGAGATTGACACAAACACAAACTAAATATATCAACTTCCACAAAATATTCTGATGGCTTAGCAAGTTAAATATGGCCCACCAAGCAAAAAGATATCCTGGTATAAGGATATATTTGACAAAGTCATGTCTTTTGTAGATTTTGTGCCACACATAAAAAGTATAATGTCTGTTGTCCGCAAGCAGATATCGATGTTCACAGGTAAACTTCCAAATCAAAACAGTAGCAATGGATAAAAATATGAAAACAATAAGCGGTCTCCGATAAACAAACTTCAGAAAGTCCATCACCTTCATTGGGGTCAGCAAATGAAATATCGCAAAACAAGAACTGAAACTTGCAAAGTAAAATAGCTGGGGGAAATTCAAAGTTACTTGGTGGTCGTCCTTTGCACCGACAACAATGCTGCCGTTTAGTACCACAAAGGTAGCAAATGCAATAACGACGAGTCCATATGGAAGCAAAGCATACATGAGGTCCAACCAGAAATGCTTACTTCCGCTGGTCCACTGCTTTAAGTCTCTCATTAAATGTTCTAGCACTATTTTTAAGAAACTGAATCCTTCCTGAGTTTCTTGACTGATATCCTTCTTGTCTGGCTGAATGTATTCGACCACTTTGTAACTTGCTACAACACCGGCTGTAAATACAACCCACACAATGTTGGTCTGACGGAAAAGGACGGCTATTACTCCAATACCTGCAACACAATTCAAGACAGACTTATTTATCTTCTTTGAAGTGTAACTTTGCAGCTTTGAAATTTTATGCAATCTGGCACATATTTGACCCAAAACAACATGATTCACATATTTTTTAACTTGACGATGAGCTTTCCATACCAGCAGATGTGAGGTGACTTTCTTGTAAACCCATCAGGTACATAAGAAGCACGCAGAATGTAGAGCCGGGATCGGTGTAGTAAAGGAACGTGAAAAAATACAGGACGGGAAACGCACTCAAAGCCATGGTTGTAACCATACTTCTAACCTCATCATATTTCTAAAATGAGGATCAAGCAGGTAACATGTCAACAACATCTACCTTCGGAAAAATATAAACATGAAATAAATGTATAGAAAATATTTTGTTTCTCTCCCATGATTTGCTAACAGATTTATTTTGCAAATAAAATTTAGTTGTAATACTTTTCGATATACTTACTGGGTCTTTCTTGTGGATCGCTCGAAGTAGAAATTTGATAACAAGAGTATTGCCAACTGCAAAAATCACATTAATGCTTCGAAGCCAAAAGGTGCTGCAAGCTAACTTCATTGAGAAACCAAACAGTCGAGATAATGGCTGATAAATTCCAATTGACGATAGGTATAGGCCTGGCAGTGTTGTAATCATTGGGTCCCACTAAAATAGGGAAATAAAATTGTCATAAATCCATTCTTCAGTTTACGTAATAGGAGATGCAAAACTGGGCGGAGTTAATAGATTTAAACTGATCGCAATTCATCATTCTGAACAGAAATAATCATTTCCTCTTTGCAATGTAATTTGTTATCACAATTGTTCATCTTTCCCTTTTCACAGTATATTTGCTATCACAAAAGTACAAAAAAAAAACCCCAAACAAAACTCTTTTTACCTCCGTAAATTTTCCCTCGCAGTATTTTTGAGCTTGTGGAATGTGAAATATTTCATCCATGTAGGGTTTGGGTTGCTTTTGGTCAAACTTTAGCAGCAATGCTCCCGAAATGCCGAAGAAAAGGCACAAATATTCGAGGAAGGCCAGCGTGTTTTCTCGGTTTGTGGCCATGTTGGTGAAAGCACTCGTTTCCACCTTCGGTAATTAAAAATATGAAAAAATATGACAGTATAACCAGTCCTTATTCATGAATTCAGCCATCTGGAGCACCCTGATTTCCGTGATTCGCCAAAACGTTGAAGCAGGTGATGTTTGATTATTTTTGACTTGGTTACAAATTTATCTCTTTCCAGTGCGATATGTCGCTTGGAGATTACAAGTGTCACCAGAGGACCCAAAATAACACTGAAGTTTGTTTTTAAGCCAAAAATCGTTGCATTCTTGGAGAACTTGTTCATTCACACACATGATTCAGTGCTTAATCAATAAATTTTCGGTAGAACAAGAATTCAAAACATACTAATGGGGTTGACATGCGAAGCCTGCGAATTATATCCCGAGATTATCATTTCATATGCACTGTTTGACAATGTACAAAATTGTGTGGAACTGAAGGAGAAATCTAAAGCTGAACAAATAAAAGTGGCCCTGATCAATCCAAAAATGGTTAGTGTATTACTTTGTGGTCGAATCAAAACGCGGGTTATTCTCTGGTATGAGTAACATACCCACTATTGATGGTAAACTGATGAGGGAAATTATCAAAGCTCATTACTCTACACTTGTAGGTGTTGGACAAACTCCAGTTTTTGGCTGCAACTAACAAGGCTGTACATCTGGATCAAAATGGCAAAAAAATTACAAAGAACATCCACAGCGAGGTGATTTTTCAAATGTCCGGAACGAAAAGTGTAAGTTGTGGTCTAAGAGTACCACCTTGCTTTGCACAACAGGAGATTCACGAAAATGTATGTTTGCGTTTCCGAAAGTCCTCCTGCGTGACCGCAAGAGGCGTACCGCCCGCGACATGGCCTGTGTGTGGAGGGGTACCCCCCGCCTCCCGTCCTGCCTGGGGGTACCCCCTAGGCAGCACCAGGGTATTCCCGTCCTGCCTGGGGGGTACCCCTAGACAGGACCATTGGTACCCCCTTCCCCCAGACAGGACCAAGGGTACCCCCCCCCTCCACTCTATGGCATTGTGCGTAATATTGATGGTACTTGTTGACGGTGACCGTCACGGTAATGGTTATGTAACACCCAGCATTTATTGTTTGTAAATTATGTAAATGGTGGTTGAGCTGACCAATCAATCTCTGTAAAAATCTATGCAATGGGTGTGGACTTTGACAAAGAAACTCCTGATAGGTAGAATGATCAACCCTATTAACAATCATAATTTACAAACAATAAACAATGGGTGTTACATAACCATTACCCCCACCCTCCCTCCAGTTAACAGACACCGGTGAAAACATTACCTTTCCGCATCCTTCGGAATGCGGAAGGTAATAAATCTGTTCCTGCCATTTCATCGACATGTTCGAATTATCTGTCGGCTACAAAAAATAACGGTTCAAGTGTACTTGCGTTACTTGCTGTTACTACTTTGTTGTATCTACGTTATTCATGCAGATTAATTGAACTAGCTGTCAAAGGTAACAATTATTAATGCTGACAGCTGGTTCAGCTATATGTGAATTCACTCAGAAGGCACAACAAACTAGAACTTTGCAATTTTTATTGCAGTCAACAGGTCATGCGAATGTAAGGATGGTACTTGTTGACGGTTACCTACACGGTGATGGTTAAATAACATCCACTGTTTATTAATATTACAAGTGTAAACAAGATTTTAGTTCTACCAATCAGAAGTTCGTTGTGTAAAAGTCTATGCCATTACATAGATTTTAGAGCTCTGATGGAATTGGCAAGAGATAGTTTCGGCATCCACCGTACAAATGGATCCTGGGCAATTTCAATAATTTAGAAAAACAATTCCCGAATTCACGTTCTACTGTACATAGACATTTTTGATGCACTTCTTGTAGTTTACGGATACCTTTGAAAAGTACGGTATGTCAAGCAATGTAAACTCTCCCGTGTTAGCCGTGGAGGTTGCAGAAAATGGGCAGAGTAAAATGGACGAAATTATGCAACTTATCAAAGGAGACCCAATGGATATTAGCAGATTGTCCTCAGTGTGCGATCATCAATTGATAAAACAGGTACATGCGTTAAGTTTTAAAAATAAAATAGATACATGTGCAAGGTTTGAAAAAAAAAAAAAATTATTTCTGTGGAAATGCAACGCTTACTGTTTCAGACCAATATTAATTTATGTCTTTTCCATTTACTTTTTTCAGTCATACAAAGTGAAAGACGCCGAATTACAGATAGGAACTTTACTTGAGGCGGTCGTTGGAAGAATAGCAACGAAGGATTTTGTAAAATACAAATAATTTGATAAATAACACTTTTGTATTTGTTAAATAAAATATTTATTTTTATTGAAATTAAAATGAATACCAACATTATAAGATCTACGTTTCTTTATCTGTGTTGACCTAAGTGACTTGTTCAGACATGTTACTAAGACCTGTCATCTCCAACAATTTGTTCTGCATCGCGGTATGAGTGCAGACACTAAAGCGTACAATGATGCGTTCATTTCTACAATCATATTACCTCGGTTGAAACGCACAGTTGGTAAAGGAACTTGGATGACAAGTTTTTCTGCGCTTGAAATCATTTAGTTACATTCTGTTACAAAACAAAACTTCTTTAATGCTATGATGGCGTCACATATGCTTTTAGTATTTTTATGTCGTCAACTGGTCTATCATTTGTGTCTGTTTCAACCATTCCTATCCGAGCAACCACCTAAAACAGACGTACTTGGATTACAACAAACATATTTCTCGCTTCTTCGCTTCACAGATTGAGATTTTGAGCCCAAATAGCGTAACTAGTGCAAGATATGTTATTAAATAGGTCGACTTTGGTGTCTGAAAGTCCTGGCAATCATAACTGAAAAATTGTCTTGAATAACTGCTTACCTGCATACCAGAACTGATCCGTCCAAAGATCGCATGTTTGCCATCTAACCACTGAGTTGGCCCTAATGTGATGAAGAATTGCGAGCCATTTGTGTCTGGTCCGGAATTTGCCATGGACAAAATTCCAGCTCCTATAAACGAATGATTTCTGGTATGTAAACCCAAAAGAGAAATTCTACAGAAATGAAACACAAAGTTTCAATTTTTACTAAAGAATCTAGCAGAAAATTCTCTTACCTGTGTGTTTCAGATCATCGTGAATTTCATCATCAAATTGTTTGCCGTATATTGACGCTCCTCCTCTACCTATTTGATAAAATACTGAAAGGTTATACCATCTGATTATATTTTATTCCAGCAAAAAACGGTTAGCAAAAGCAAACTTCGAACCTGTTGCAGTTGGATCGCCGCCTTGAATCATAAAGTCTTTTATTATTCGATGGAATTTTGTGCCATTGTAGTAACCACGTCGAGCAAGCTCAGCGAAGTTTCGACACGTATTTGGGGCGTGTCTCCAGTACAATTCCACGAGTACCGTACCCATTCTGAAAGACATTAGCTTTTCAAGTTCTGTGGCAACATAACTAGAATGGTGCATTCACGCTGCACGACACCGAAACAGAGCCGATACAGATACCGATAAAATGGGTACAAAAACCAACGGGAATCAGGGTGGTTGTTTGTACAATTTGAACACCACACAATTCTGTACAAACCATTTTTCTATCTGTTTCAGTATCGATCTTGGTGTCCGGCAGAGTGACCAGAATACCAATTGAGATTCCCACACCCGGAACTTAACTTACTTGTCGATGGTGATGGTAGCTTCATGGTGAAATCCTTTTGTTTTATTGACTGTTTGGTTGTACTTGTTGACGGTGACCGTCACGGTGATGGTTATAACACCCATTGTTTGTTCACATCACAAGTGCAAAATATCAGGTAGTGAACGTTTCACCAGGTGGCTCGTTGGGCGCGAGGCCTCGCACCTGGGTGAAAGGCCTTGTGCCTGGGTGAAAGGCCTCGCGCCCAGGGCGAAAGCTCACACCCATCCAATTTCAACTATTTTTCCATTCCCAACCACCTCTAAGTGCACAAAGTTCAAAAGTTCATTTAACACATGTAGTGGTCAGGTGTCCCCACCACCTGCAAAGTGCGACAGGGCATGAGGCCTTGGGCCCATGCAATTTCAACTATTTTCCATTCCCAACCGCCTCTTATAAGTGCAGAAAGTTCAAAAAGTTTGTTTAAGGCATGTAGTGGTCAGGTGTCCCCACCACCTGCAGTATAATCCCCACCCTATCTGCATTCACAGAGCTGCAAAAGGCCTTCGTAGGTCCCCACCAGACCCAAAATTTCAGGGCAACACTACTAAGGTGACTCTAATGGGCCACCAATAAATTTTTAGTTCTACCAATCTAATGATGTTTTTTGTTTTGATTTTTCACCTCGCAATCAGCTTGGAAGGCGAGAAATCAAAACAACCATTAGATACCATACAGCTAACCATCAACAACAAGGATGGTACTTGTTGACGGTGAAGCAGAAGGTGAATTGGCCAATAGGATAATTTAACCCTTTTTATCCTGGACCCTCAGTTTGACTTGCTTTTTGCTATGGCTTGACAGGGGGTCCTTCATTACTTCCTCTTGCCATTAATTACTGAACAATGTTTTTCTATTTGAGTGTGATGTTTACCTGAATGGTATTGCTGTAATATATAGTAGATAGTAGTCAAAAGCTATTCTGGATTTTTTGTATTTGAGTCGCATGACCAAAATGACAAAATTCAGGTTAAAAAATGCATTTTGTAGAGATTTTAAAAATTTCTACAGGCCAGAGTATGACCACTTTTGCAATTATGTTGCCTAATTCTCATTTTAAATGTTATTCTCTAACAAATGGCTATTTCCAAATTTTCAATTAGGGGTTTGTGTTGTCATAATGTGCTCACAAAGTTGAAAAAAGATGTACTGATATTCAAAATTGTTGACAATGTAAATTTACGAACCCTTCTACAGCCCGAGTTTGCAAAATAAATGATAGATTTCTAGTTTTGGGTATTGCCAAAGCAGTTGTGTACAACTTCAAGGTGAATCATTGTGAAAATAGTGTGACAAAATCGCACTACAGGTAGCCATGTGACTGAGGATGATAAAATGTTTACATCATGCCTTATGGACATTCCAGGATAAAAAGGGTTAAACCCAAGTTTATGATGGTACTGGTTGATGGTCAGCCATATGGTAACCATAACAGTGGTGTTTGGTTTATTACTGCCCACATATGTAGTACAATGGGAAGGTAATATTTTCAGTTTGCCTGTCTGTCCACCACTAGGGGGGTGCCCTATCTCCATCCCATAATACTTCCACTGGTCCCATGATCAAGGGGTACCCCCCTGGCTAGGTACACTCCCCCAGCCAGGTCAGGTTGGGGGATCCCCCCAGCCAGGTTAGGTTGGGGTACACTCCCCCAGCCAGGTCACCCATTCCCACTCTGGCTGTGACTTTGGTTCCCCCAGGATAGGTTACACTATTATGGGCTGTATGCCTCATGCAGATTCCTGCAGGACTTTCTTGTATGCTAACAGTTTCACTGCCCACATCCAAAGGATGGGAAAGGTTGTTTTCACAAGTGTGTCCATCCACAAGGGAGGTACCCCACTCCAAGGTTCTTTCCCTGGTCTCTGGTCCTTTCCAGGGTACCCCAGTCCCAGGTTCTTTCCCTGGCATCTGGTCCCAGATCCTTTCCCAGGGGGTACCCGACTACCAGGTTTTCCCATCTCTGGTCCCAGGTCCATTCTGGGGTACCCCAGTCCCAGCCAAGGGGGTACCCCAACTGGGACTGGGTTACCCCCCTCCAGCTGGGACTAGGGCACTCCTCCCCACCTGGGACTGAGATACCCAGAACCCCCTGTCCACCTGGGATGGGGTACCCCTCCCTCCCCTCCACCTGGAGTGGGGTACCCCCTCACTCAGGACTGGGTTACTCCCCTAGCTGGAACTGAGGTACCGCTCTCCCCAGGACAGTACAGAAGAGAGAGTACTTGCCTCTTGTGGTCACACAGGTCTTTCTTGTTTTGATTCCTCACCTTCCAATGATTGTACTTGTTGATGGTGACTATCACGGTAATGGTCATGTAACACTCATTGTTTATTGTTTGTAAATTCTGCAAATGATTGTTGACATGGTTATGGTTCTACCTATCAGGAGTTTCTTTGTCAAAGTCCACACCCATTACATAGATTTTTACAGAGATTGATTAGTCAGCTCAACCATCATTTACATAATTTACAAACAATAAACACTGGGTGTTATATAACTATTACCGTGACGGTCACCGTCAACAAGTACCATCAATCAGGTGAAGGTGAATTGGCCAAGAGGATAATTTAAACACAATTTTAATTGATGCAGATTGGTCAACTGTCTTCCGCTTGACCGTCAACAACACCATCAATAAGGCGATAATACAGGTTAGTCGAGAATAAACACATCTCACTCGGAAAATGGTTGCTTTACTGTAGTTCTCAATGTAAAAACAGTATTTATGTATTGTTTACAGTGTTGTAAAATTTACTCACGTCGTTTCTAGGCTTATATTTGATGGTTGCCATGATTTTGGCGGGATGCCGGCTGCCGTTGTTGTCATCCCGCTAGATCTAGATCTATTGAATGCGTCCCTTACGCGCGTTGAATTAATTAATGGTGGATTTTTAACATTTGGTAAGTTATTTTAAGTTTTTAACATCGTTTTTGGTTACTAGACAACACGTACTTTGAACAGAATAAGCATCAAAGTTCTCTGTCAATAGAGATCAATAGAATTATCCGTAGATACCAATACTTACATTAATTTAACAGAAAACATGAAACGCCTTTGTTTCCCCTCACAGGTGCGGTAGATCTACTGTTTGAGGCACGGAACGTCTTCCTTTTGATGGTACTTGTTGACGGTGACCATCACGGTAATGGTTATGTAACACCCAGTGTTTATTGTTTGTAAATTATGTAAATGGTGGTTGAGCTGACCAATCAATCTCTGTACAAATCTATGTAATGGGTGTGGACTTTGACAAAGAAACTCCTGATAGGTAGAACCATAACGCTGTCAACAATCATTTGCAGAATTTACAAACAATAAACAATGAGTGTTACATAACCATTACTGTGATGGTCACCATTAACAAGTATGATCTTTGTCACAGCAACTTTTCATGAAGTACGGGGCTTTTCCTTGCAAGATAAATGCCTAAACTACTGTATATTGTTACTACAGGAGTGGTCCTGGTTACTAAAAGTCTTTCGTGACTTTGTTGTACTGTAGTGAGATTTTATCACTACAACTGGAATTTTTGCCCATTTTGTGTTGTCACTCACTAAAAAAGAGAGGGTTTCCCATAGTAGTCACTACAAAAGCCACTACACT
Organism: Haplosyllis leylae; assembly: GCA_038406175.1. Taxonomy (NCBI): domain Eukaryota; kingdom Metazoa; phylum Annelida; class Polychaeta; order Phyllodocida; family Syllidae; genus Haplosyllis; species Haplosyllis leylae. Next base: position 10,447 of record JBCAUG010236366.1, read on the forward strand.
ACAAATATCATTTTTTTTCTCTATATAGAGAAAAATTTACCAGAAATCCTTTATAAGAGGGCTTGTAGTGACTTTTTTTCTCTATATAGACTGAAATTTGTCACAACAAGGCTTCGGATGATATGAAATCGTGATGCTGTGACAAAAGGAAGATGAGCCTGAGGCACACCTAGATCTACCTAAATATTGGTGGTACTTGTTGACAGTGACCACCATGGTAATGGTTATGTAATACCCATTCTTTATTGTTTGTAAATTATGCAAATGATGGTTGAGCTGACCAATCAGTCTCTGTGAAATCTATGTAATGACTGTGGACTTTGACAAAGAAACTCCTGATAGGTAGAACCAAAATCCTGTTTGCTCATTGTAATGTTAATAAACAATGGGTATTGGAGTGATAGTAGATGACCAGCTAAATTTTGAGGATCACATGTATGAGAAGATAATGAAGGCCAACAATATGATGGGACTTATAAGGAGATCATTTGTTCACCTGGATGAAGAAATGTTCTTGAACCCTGCAAAACACTAGTAAGACCTCACCTGGAATATGCAAATGTTATATGGCATCCAACCAAATGAAAGATATAACAGCTATTGAAAATATTCAGAGAAGAGCTACTAAATATTTACCAGTACTCAAGAACTTGTCTTATGAAGAAAGACTACAAAAGTTGAAACTTCCTACACTCATAGAAGACTACGAGGCGACATGATCAAAACATAAGCTAATGACTGGGAAATATGATTATGCAACAGTTGACTTCATGCCAAAGCAACATGATAGCAGTTCAAGTCGACCAACTCAAGGCCATCACCTAAAGCTGTACAGACAAAGAGCAGAGAAGAACCTATGTAACAATTTCCTTAGTCTTCAAGTCACAAGCTACTGGAACAGTCTCCCAGACAATGTTGTTCAGGCACCATACACCAAGATATTTGAAAGCAGACTGGACCAATATTGGAAGGAGTCTGAAGGAAAATACAACTTCAGAAGTAACTACAGCCCCACTGCTAACCAAGGACTAGAATAAGCAGAAACCAGTGTAGAGGGAGCTGTAGAAGAACTGGAAATATAGGCTAATGCCTGCTTCCAGAATGCTATCCTGTACCATAACCATCGCCCTGACAGTCACCATCAACAAGTACAATCATTCATGATTTTCTTGAACACATGTGTTCAAAAAACTCAGTTTTCTTCTAAATTATTAAAATTATGTCAGTTTTACTTGATGGAATATCTTCAAGATGAACAAAGCTGTACATACTGCTTTCTTTTTACACTGTAGCAGTGGTGGATCTAGGGGTCACAAGGGACATGCCCCAGCCCAAAATTTCTTCATTTTCATGCAGTTTTTGGGAAAAATTAGCCAAATAATAGGTTGGCATCTCCCTCAGGGGTTGGTACCTCTGGGAAATCTTGAATTCACCACTGTGTAGCTTATGTGATGGTCCAATTTACACCTTGTAGCTAGGTAGAGTATGTGTGCCTGAAATGGTAAGTGCACTAATGTTTTCCCCATGTTTTCCCCTATGTTTTCGCCATGGGTAGACGTTACATACTTGTAGAGTCTAAACCCCAAAATTGGTAAAGGATTTACTGGCCAACAGAACCTACTGTACTTTTACAATAAGAGCCAATAAAAAGTACTAGCTAAACAAACTCCAATGTAAGGCCTGTCCTGTTATCCACAGCTTAAAGAAATATGATCACATCTGCAATGAAATGATACTGACTTAAAATACCACAAATGTATTGATCTCAGGCTGTTTATTGTGGTCTACCAATGTGTGAATAAGTCAGTGCTTCATTCATAAAGAATAAATTGGACCCAGACTTAAACAGGAAATGCAAAGATCAGATATTGAAAGACCACATCAAGGATATCTCCATCAAATATGATCGTACTTGTTAATGGTGACTGTCACAGTAATGGTTATGTAACACCCATTGTTTATTGTTTGTAAATTCTGCAAATAATTGTTGACAGGGTTATGGTTCTACCTATCAGGAGTTTCTTTGTCAAAGTCCACACCCATTGCATAGATTTGTACAGAGATTGATTGGTCAGCTCAACCACCATTTACATAATTTACAAACAATAAATGCTGGGTGTTACATAACCATTACCATGACGGTCACCGTCAACAAGTACCATCAATGTAGGACCAAGACTATGGAATAAGATACCACAGGGTATTAGAAACTCAAAAAAACAGTAGACTCTGAATCTAAAGTGAAAAATAAAAGTTACAACTTAAACTCATGTTAAAATATTGTTAGTCGCGCCGCGTCTCACGAGCAGAGTGACTTATCTGGTCACTATGGTGTCTGTGTGCTTGTAACTTTTCGGATCCCCAGACCTTTCTTGTCATCTCTTTAATTAAATTTTATCTCACTCTTCATTTCTTCATCTCACTTTTCATCTCTTCATCCCAAAGAAAAAGGGAATTTGAGATAACACCAGATTTGGCTTGACATATGTTCGGACATCTCTTCATCTTCCAATTGTTTACAATTTTCAAATGGCCATAACTTCTAAAATAAGCTAGATAGACACATGGTTTAAAATTCTTTAATAATTGGGCTCTTTCTTAAGTCTTTATATCTTAATCAAATTATCTCTATCACCTACCTACCTAAAGCAAAGTTACAGGTAAATTAAAACACATATTCAGATAGGGCGTGACACAATTCTGGTAAGAATTCTTGTTTCAATATATCAGCTATAAGGTTATGTTATAAATTTAACTGAGGTTTATTGTAAGGTTCTTTTGAAATAAACTAGACAGATAAGACGTAGGACCTCAAAAGACGAGGCACAACCCGAGACGGGAGTTAAACATTTTTAATATAATGGTAATATCCTACTTATCTACAGTAACGAATTAATCAATTTGCTTTCGTTTAGAATTTTTTAGACATGGCTCTCAGTCTTGATGATAAGTTGCTTGGAGAGAAGACACACTATTACTGTAGTAGTAGTGAGGACGAGGGAAACGATAACGACCAAGATGAACCGAAGACTCAATCAATGGAGCCTACTTTTATTCCTGAAGAAGCGTTGAAGGAGTATGAGGGATGCTGTACAAATGTATGTTTTTGTCGACTGTCTTCGCATTCCTTTATATTTTTAACGTTTCAATACATTACAAGCAAGTAATATTAAAGAAAGTTAAATTCTTCCTGCAAAAAGTCAGAAATATAGCGTATTTTCATACCAGAACATTTTCATGAACGTTGTAGACAGGTCCTAAAGGCGTATTGAATGATTGGAGACGATACAAACAATTAGAAACGGAAAAGCGGGAAGAACAGGAAAAAGAAAAAATTGCACTTGCAAAGAAACTAACGTTGACATGCAGATCACATGTAAGTCAGGATGCAAATGTAAAAAGTACATGCGTGTAAATTAAATTTGTGTGAACCTTATGTTTGCTAGAGGAAGTGTTTTACATTACGCGGTGAATTCCAACATGTTTCTTTCAGTTGGATGAAGAAAAAGAAAAGGAAAAGGATGCTGCACTAATGGAGCAATTGGAAAGAGAGTTGGATGATTTTGAAGACGAGTTTTTGAAACAATATCGTCAGAAACGGATAGAAGAGATGCGGACAGCTCTTAACAACGTGTACGTGGTTTTATGTTCTTTCTGTTACAGTGTAAAGCAAAACAAAAAGACAAATATTCTGAATACTGTAGTGGAACATTAGAATAAAATTTTTCTTCAGACTATCAGCAAGAAAGAATTCGTTGGTCGAATAACATAGAAGGAAAATTCTGTGATATCATAACAATTAATTAAAATTCAGTATCACCTCATTAGATACACTCTGGTTTACATCATCTCTTAAATACTATGTTTATGTAAAGTTATTGTTTAATTGCAGGCCAAAATTTGGAAAACTAATATCGTTGACTTCAGAAGAATTTGTAGATTCCATAGACCAAGAAAAACCTACGGTCACTGTTATTGTACATATTTTTGAAGATGTAAGTATAACAGAAGTCAAAGGCTCGAGTTCCTTTGATATTTTTTGCAAAGCAAACTTTCAGAGGATGCATTTGATTCTCTTGTTTATACAATAATTTATTTCATTGCAGGGTGTGGCGGGTTGTCAGGCTATGAATGGCTGCTTAACATGTCTTGCCTACGAGTATCCCACGGTGAAATTTTGCAAAATCAAAGCCTCTGACGCTAAAATGACGCACAAGTTTGTTAGTAATTTTGACATCATCATTAGTACTACATTAACACCCAATTGATCCAAGAAACAAGTAAAGCATGAGGCCATGTCGGTTCAAAATGAAATTAAATCATTTGTAGGCCCGACAAGGAGTTCCAGCATTACTAATATACAAAAACAAAGAATTGATCGCCAATTTCGTTAGATTATCAGATGAATTTGGGGACGATTTCTATGCCACTGACGTTGAAAGCTTCTTATTAGAGTAAGTAGAATAATAATGTATTGGCATTAATCCTTTTGTATTGAAATGAAGAAACCCCGCTTTGATAGCACATCAAAATATTAAACGTAAAATTTTACCAGAATAATGTCACGAGTTGTGCGCTTGCTTGTGTAGCGGGGAGTTCAGCCCAAATGCAGGTACAAACAATTCAAATACTAAAGATAGAAGAAGAAAAGGTTCAATGTTTCTTTATTTTATTTTTCAGACACGGACTGTTACCTGACCAAACTCCAGTCAAAGCTATCATGAATCCGGACATACAACCATTGGATGATGACAGTGATCTGGGACCAGATTGATGGTAATGAATCCAGTGGAAAATTTATTACTATGCCTTACACATTTTCGTAAACGTTGTACTAGTCAATTGGTGGCCACTATGTCGTCAATTAGTTCAGCACTGAATTGGTGTCATCAACAGCAGATAGTGTCTCAGCTTTGGAACCAGGAAGTGGAGTTATGTCGTTTTGACATCCCTTTAAATATATAGCCTCAGATAGCTGGTGCCTCAGTAAAAGATATTTGCGACATTCGCTGGTGGACGTGTCTTCCATCTTTCGTTGCCAGTGTGATTGATACGAGGCGGAATTCACTGTACCACACTTTGAAATATTATTACTCAAAAGTTGTTTTTCAAGTCAGGTCTCCAAAGTCTCTGTATTTGGAAGAAAAATGGACATTCCAAACAACCATATAAAATTTATGTGAAAAAATTTGCTTGTTGTAAACATTCATATGTCAAAAGAATATAAGACTTGGATCCATGGTGCTATTTGTAAACTGAAAATTTGATTTTATCTCTCCGGCATAAAGACATACCATGAAAATAAAAATATTTATTACATCAAATATTTATTGTAATAGTACTAATAGAGAATTTGTATGCACATAACTAATTTATAAAAATTGTTAGCAACAAGTACAATAAAATCTTATAATATGCACTAAGAACTATTGTTTCTTTGTATGAACAAACAATATAAAAATATTGCACTGTAATAGCTTTCTTTGGTCATCTGACAAAATTCTTGGTTATATACGAAGTTTTATTGATACTAACATCGATTTGCTAGACTGTTATTTCAATTAAATCCGACAGCGAAGAACTTCACAGCGTTTTATGCTGATAGACAAGTGCACATCTGCAGTAACATGACTTAAGGCTTTACCAGAGTTCGATGGGCATAAAATTAATAGTCATTTCGACAGCAAGTACTAATCAGTTTGTGCGCCACGGAATCCCCAGTTTCTCAGTGGACCGTCGTGCACATATTATTTTCCCCTTTTCATTGAGTATCGAGTTGTAGATTCGGAGGGAAGTATTTTATTCCCAATAGGTCAATGCTGTTGAATAACCAGGGAAGGGAACTGGACTAGAATGAGTGTTGACGGTGACATGCAGAGCTAAAAGTATTCTAAAAGGAATGTAAATGTTCCAAAGAGTAAGAAAACTGACCTAGATGTTTATCATATCCCTGTAGTTCAGAAGATATTTTGAACATGTTGACTGATACAATACTTCTGCTAATTCTGGAAAGCTATTTACAATATATCTTTGGCAAAAAGGCTTTCAATGTACAAAATTTTGAGATACATCCAAACACAAGTCAATCTCCGTAAATTGAAATTTACTATCTGAGGTTCTTGTTATTATGATAAGGGTCAACAAGTTGTCCGGAGTTACATTTGATTATGCATGTAGTAGTGCATACTACGCAGACTGATCATTTTTTTAACATTTGAATTACATGTACATCTTTTACACACAAATCAGAACAAATATAATAAGATCAAGTTTGTCTCCTCGACAGCAGCAGATTGTTCTTTTTTCTATTACGACAGCCTTTTACCATTTTAGATAAATAACTATCGGATAATTAGTATCAAATATAAATCGTTAGCGTGACACTGTTCCATTAACTAACACCACAACAGCCAGTCTCTGTGAAAAAAAGAAAAGGCAAATATTTTCGCTATGTACAAATATAGCATAAGTCTGATCCGAATACATGTAATCTCAAATGACTTACTAATTGGTAAAATTATCATGAACAAAAATAATTTGGCAGATTTAATAAGCACCGATAAATAAAATAACAGAAATGGTGGGACTAATAATACAATAAAATACATCTTAATTGTGATTTTAAAATCTACGCTCTGATCAACATTTGAGGCTTGCGACACTTAGCATTTAATGGGTGGGACACAGGCTCAGATGAAAATTAACCTATTCCCTTTTATGTCAGTGACATGAGTGATAGGAATTACTTTTCAGCGTCTTACAAAACAATGTACAAATTAAATTTATAATCTTGTATGGGCAAGTAAGCAACGATAATTACGATTACAAAATTCTTTTAAACTGGTAATATTTCCTAATTGTTTGGTTGTTACCTCATTTTTTAAAATTTCTTTTAAATACAAAATTGAAAATATCTGTCAATAATAGGAAATAAAACAAGAGAAAACAGCAGAAAGAATCATGGCACAACAATATTTTACTGTTGTACAAAACACGATGAACAATGACACTTATGCAATCAAAGCACATTACTCTTTGACATTTTCAACAAAATAACATCAAGGTACAATTCTTAGTGTCCTTTACGTTTTTTTTTTTTCAGTTGGAACCAACACTATGAGCATTTCTTGACAGAGGATCGTACAGATTGAGTTTCTTTTGGTGCCGACTGTTCCAAGTACTGTGCGTTTTTTCACGTTTGGGGATCAATTGGAAAGCAGTGCTTTTTCACTTTCTCATTATTAACACTTAATATTCATCATGTTAATTTTTAAACGTCTTAACCTCTCAACAAAAAATACAGGAAAAAAGTGAAAAATCCATTTCACTACAAAAAGAATCAACGAAAATAAAGTGTCGACCTTAAAACACAAGCAATAACAGACATTTATCTCAAGAACCTTGGAAGGAAAATGGAATGTGTTTGGTCGTGTTACCATCGTGGTGGAGGTGCAGATGCTTGCTGGGATACCTGCTGCTGGTATCCTCCTTGTGTAGGATACTGTGATGTTGGGTATGGTGCTTGGCCTGGATATGGCGCATGTCCAGGTTGGCCTGGGTAAGGTGGTGCTTGGGCTGCTTGACCAGGGTATGCAGCAGGTGGCGCTTGCCCCGTTGGTGGAGGACCATATCCTGGTGCCTGATACCCACCTTGAGGTGGTGCCTGAGGTGGAACTTGACCAGACGGTGGAGGCGCATATCCAGGTGCTTGGTAACCCCCTTGTTGTGGTGCCTGTGCTGGAGGTGGAGCATATCCAGGGACACTTGGTTGGCCACCAGTCGGTGGTGGCGGGGCCTGCCTCATACTGCCACCACCAGCTCCTGAAGCGGGTGTGTATCCAAATGAATTATCTAAAATCAAACAAGTACTCAAATGATCACACTGGAATGATACATTTACAATAACAGGGTTGCCACATTTGAGTCCATTCAAAATTCCTTGACATTTCCATGACATTTCCCTGACATAATAACAGTTTTCCCTCACAATTTCTTTAATTTTTCAATCTATGAAAAAAACAACTTTTAACTGTTATTAATAGCAATTCCCCAACACACCCAGAATTTTTGAAAGGCAAAAGTTTAGCAGTAATAACGAGAATGTTGACCGTACGCGGTCAAAGGTTTAGTCTCCGCAAGATGCTCCACACACTTCAATGATTGGGGGGGCGGGGGGGGGGGATTGATGGTAGCTGATGTTCAAGTTCAAACTTTGTTGATGGTAAACTGAAAACCAATTTCTGGGGGGGGGGGGTTGAT
>JBCAUG010236476.1:0-18701 GCA_038406175.1 Haplosyllis leylae
GGTTTGGTACCTGAGCCAGGTCCACCCCCGGGATAGGACAGCACGCGGCGGGCGGTATGCCTCTTGCGTTCACGCAGGAGGACTTTCTTGTGGGTTTTTTTACCCACGCACATGTTAGTTGGAAAATCGTAAACTGATATATTCTGTTTAACTGATTTGTTTTCAGCACCATCCGTTCATTAAGCTTTATGATGACAAGAACACGCTAATGGTGGCTCAGTGGGCCCAAGAAGTTCTACTGCAGCAACAGCAACAACTTCAGCTCAATAACCACGCTCAATAACGGCATTAAAAGAACACCATGACACCACTGTCAAGGATATGACACACTTCTTACAAGAATTAAAACCAAGACTTAACATCATCCGTTTTACACTTCACCAAATCTTCACTTCTTGGAAAACAAAGAAGGAAGTAATACGGGGAACGATGTCAAGGACTCAAAAAGAAACAGCTAGCTCATGTAAACAAGCATTAATTAGGAGTGTACATCAGATTGTCAAGAATGTTTTTTTTTTGCTTTTGTTTTCTTATTTTCTTTCAAGAATTCATAATTTTGTTATTTTTTACGAAATGGTTTGAGAATCAGTAATTACTGATTAAGCCATGATTTTTCAAGTTAACCTACAGAGTTAATGATGATGAATCAGCTTTAAAACAAATTGTGTGATATATATATCAAAATAAATAGAGGGCAATTTGACATAGTCTGGAATGAACAATACCTAGTCTTGGTGTTAATTGTAAATATGGTACTCTTGGTGAAAATTATTCAATCAGAGCAGTTTGGCCCCTGAAGGAACGCCTAGAGTAGAGGTGCTTTGGTAAGAGCTGAAGATGCTGTGAATCTGGGTTGTAAATTATCACGGTTCATTTGTCATATTGCCGTAATTCATGTTTGTACCTCAACATATTAAATCTACGTCATTGGCATCAAAATTGTGAAAAAAGGTCACATTAGATGTGCTTTTGGCTGCAAACAAAAAGGTTCGCCTCATCGTTCATTGATTTAGTTTCAAGCCTCAAACAGTGAGATTTCTGCTACGTTTCAGACACAATCATTTGTTCAGAAATGTTTGCGTTTTGTGAAGTATAAACTGCAAGTTATTACAGTGGCTGCCAGTGTACCCACGGCATCATGTGCCATTGTCATTTCGTGTCATTTACTTGTATGTATTGTTACTCTTAAGCTATGAGAAACCATATGCGCAATATTTACGAATGATTTCTATTATACAACACGAACTGTTCATTTTAAATGCTATAATTCCCGTTAAAATTAGTCCCTTTTCTATTGATCTTACGTACTCACATATGAACTTTTAACTACATTTATACCACTTTAATGGTAAGAGAGCATATATTTGTTTCAATGACTACTTCGTTCTTTCTCAAAGTGAACTTTGAACCTTTATTAATCTGCTCCTGTCTTTCAGTTCAGAAGGAAAATTAATACACATTCGGATTAAATGTAAAAAGTATTGGACCAATATAACATTTGCAAGAATTACACCCCCAATTGGTGAATATTTTCTTCAAATGGACCATTTTGTTTCAAAATTCTATTACAAAATATGGGTGTGTTATCAACAAAATTATAAATTCAAAATCTGTCCGCAAGTGCAATTTTGTGCAATCTAGATCGACCTTCAATTTGTTGGATGTGCATTTTATGAAAGGAAACAATAAATAGTATTAGTAATGGGAGTCATAATAGTAATGGCTATTGTAGATCATTTTCATATTTTTATATATGTATCGAGTTTATGTCAAAATACAATAAACTGTGATACAATACGGTTATCCGAAGAGAATTTTGTATTTATCTGTACTCAACTCGTAAACATAGTGAACAAAGTTATGAACTTCTTACTACAAAGGCTTATTTTTCTTGGGTTTTCAGTCGCGCCGCCTCAACGAGATGTCTATGGTGTCTGTGCGTTAGTATGCACGTACAATTGGTTGTTTGCTTTTGGTCACTTTCAAAATTTCAAATATTCCAAAACCAAAAATGTGTTTCAGGCCAATAATTTCTCAGATTCACCTCTGGTGCGACACCTGCTGGCCTCTTGGCAGCCAGCATGGCAGCCGAGCCTTTTCCACCCACATACTTGCAAATATACAAGCATTTGTGGGGCTCAAACCCATGGCCAAGCCTGTTCAAAGTTTTATAATGCCATTACGTTTGATGAATATCTGCTACCAATATCTGCTAGATTCGGACTTGCAAATTCCATTTCGCATGGACTAGGTCTTATATATTTCAGAAGAACAAATTTATTCAATGTAAACTGATAATATAAAACAGCACCAAATTTACCATTATCTTTCACAAATTAATATTCAATGATTAGGAATGTTAGTGCCCGACTCCCATATGGCTAGGTAAAATTGAGCGACCATATTTACTTATGAACACAATCCCCCACCGCAAACGACCACTTGTTTCTCTAGTATCTTAAAGCATTGATTTACATGGAATGTTTCAGCTGGAATGTTTTGTAACAACTTGACACGTTTTTGCATAGTACACATTCAAAAATATTTTAAAAATGGTGATCCACAACTTTGTACGTAAAAGTACACAAGTACGTCATAACAGAAGAAAGAATCGTTACTTCCCAATATTTGTACTATTACCAGGTGTTAGTATCGGAGACACCAACAACACAATACTTTTGCGACAAATTGTTGCGACACGCCTACAGGAATAAATTACATAAATGAGGGTCTTTCATTGGTGACTGTGAAAACAGTCAACTCAAGTTATGAGGTCTCGGCAAACTTCTTGACGCGAAAACTATGTAACAGCATACCTAACGTTTGTCTAAACTAACAACATCAGTGTTAACAAGTCTGTAGAGCCAGGTACCACGGTTAGTAATGTTAGTAGTGGACACCTTAGACCCACAAAACCGATGACTAGGTTAAGTGTCCTGCCTGCAGGCATGTAAGCTGTACTCTATCAGTGCTGAAGACACAAAGCGAGATAGTTACTCAATCAGCTACTCACATTTGCAGGAGACTGTGTAATCCTTGTTAAGTAAACTTGAAAGTTTCACACACAGAAATTAATCTGAGGTTTTTAATAAAAAGCGCAACTGTTAGTAATGCGTTCAGTTGATGTTGGACATACACTCTGAAGTCGCAAACGGATAAAATTGAGTTCCTCAGCCTTTAGCGAAGTACTTTGGCCTGGTAGCACAAACCACTGTCAAGAAATAACGTTGAGATCTGCATCTGTACATTGACATAGTTCCGTTCAATAACAGTATTTGTTAATATTCATCACATCCATCTCTGTTGTGCACTTTTCTCTCACAAAATGCTAACTGGGCAACAATACGTACTACGTTATGCCTGTTGTAATTTTTAGTAAGATGTCTGACCACGTATCCTTAATTTCCTGATGTACTTTCTGGTTGTGAGTCTTCATCTTTAGGCTCACTTCCGTTAAATTCGTGTTCACCATTTTATGAACTAGTTCATCTATGGAAGCGTAGTAAATGAGATGCGGCCACTGATAGAAATCGGCAAACTGTAGCCAATAGAAAACAGCGTCGTAATCAACGTCAATGTTTGGATCTGGCACATCTGGTAAAACGCCTTTTATTGGTGAACCCATTCCTTGTCTCATTAAATAACCTGCCCAAGTTCGCTGCAAGAGAAAACATAACTTGTTTTTGAGACTTCATGAATTTTGTTTTGCGAAATGCAAATCTTGAATACTATGAAGAAAATAAGTGTTTGTTTTTGCAAAAGCTCAGTTTTAGATAGAGTTTCAATGAATACCCACAGAAAACACATTTTGTAAAAAGAATTGTGTGACGTGACTAAATCCTTCAAGGTCTCATCCATGTTGACGCATGAAGAACTAAAATGCAACAGTCCGAACACATTGATTATTCCTTTATTATGTCTTACCTGTCTAACTATCTGGTATTCCAAGTGCCATTTAGTAAGCAGATCTTTGCTCGGAAAGAACATGGGTATGTTCATACGATACTGTTCTGTGAGACTGGCCATCGACACCTGGTATGGCAGGTAAATAATGCCTGGATGCGCTGCGAGATCGGAAAACAGATACTGCGGGTACATCTGACGAAGTGGCATCACCTGTACGAAGAAGAACAATCAGGCAAGCGTAAGTTTTAGGCATGCTATCTTTTTGCCCTTATATACTGTCATCTACCCCTGCGGGGGGGACGGGGGGTCTATTGTCCAACCTTAGCCGGTTGTGAGGGTCTCCTTTCCGTCTGGTCCTTCCAGGGGGCCTCACTCCCACCTGATACTTCCATCCTGCCTGTCCTGGTGCCTCATGGGATAGGGACCCAACTCCCTTGGATAGATTGACACACGCGAGTAAAAACATTACCCTCCCTCGGCAAATATGCATGTTATGTGCGACCTGATTTTTTAGACAGAAAACATACCTGTAAATCGAGCTGATGTTTCATCAAAGCCTCATCAAACTTCATATAAAACAGTTCACTCAGCTCTGTACTGTGTATTGGAGTGACAAGAAAATGTTTCCTGGTGGGTTTGTACGAGTCTTGCAAGTAGTAACAAGCATTCGGCACTAAAAGTGGTTTAATTCCTGTGAAATATTCAATATACTTCTGGTCGTATTTGTTATTTGCGGCAACAATACTTCGAGGATGTTTTGAGATCTTCAGTAAGTTTTGGTTGAGTGTGGTCCACTTATCAACCTCAGGGCGCCCCTGTTCGTAACGGATGTTGGCGATGATGATGATGCTTTTGTTGAATGGTATGAACGCCTCACACATGGCCACGGGAAGAGTGCAGACAAAGGCTGTGACTTGTTTCATTTCTGGATCTTCCACGTACGACTGAAATGAAACGATCCGAAGATTTAGTGGTATGAACGTGGCTGCTTCTTTCAGGTCAATACAGGCAGATCTATCATAATAGACAGATCATCACAAATATTTGAAAGTGTAATCGACACTAATAATTTACATCATTCAGATAACACAATTTTACCTCATAAAACTGCTGGATAATTTCTGGTGTGAGTCTCATCCCGTTATCCCTGGTTATAATTCTCAAACCTTTGGCGCATGTTCCCACTTGTCCGCAATAGTAGGAAAGACTCTTGTCAATTATCTGCAAAAAAGCAAGAGAAACGTATTGCTTATTTCTACTGTAAGCTAATATGAAGAAATATGTACTGTTTTCTGGCGCTTTCAAGGTGCAAGAAAATAACGTAACAGTTCTGTATCTTAGACCGCGTCTTACCTTGACTCCAACAGGTTTTAATAAACTCTTCATGTCCATGATTGGCATGACGTGATAATCTTGCGACCACAGTACTGGGCGCACACTGATAACGTGACGCAACGCCGACTCGGTGAATCCAGTGTCGCGGATGTAAACACAATCTGGAGATGTGTATTTTGAATCCCACATTCTGCTCTCAGTCACCTGCAAAACAGAAACAGTCATCGCATGATATTTCTTAATCAAGCCATTAGATTTTGAAATAAAATAATCTTCATATAAGATCCCCTAAAACCTCTACAAGACACCAATTCAGCGAAACGTCTCCTACACTGAATCCAACAAACTGTTACAGGTAATTAAAAAGATTTATCACCTCCGACGGCACATCGTCTTCATCATACGGCTGTCCAACGTACTCATTTTCCTCTCTAAGTACTGGGTATGGTTCTACATTTGGACGCCAATTTTTGCACGATACGCTGTCATGACATATGCAACTAAAACGACAAATGATATTTCTTAAGCACATTTTACAATATTTTCAAACTTTAAAATGCTTCAGTTTGGTGTGTAAAAGTCAACTGAAATTTTTAAAAAATGTGTAAAGTTGACGGTGATGGTCAAAGTATGGCAGCGTAGCAGACAACTTGCCAAGGTGACGGGTCCGGGCTATTGATTAACTATACAGTGTCTGGAAATGGAAATGAGCCTGCTTGTATTACATAAAACTACACATGCTAAAGACAGGTTAATCTTACTTCTGTCTCACGATAGGCCACAATTTATCATTGAGAAAATGATCAGCAGATGTGTAGCCCCTCATTAACGATCGCAAGGACCTCCCAAATATCTGTTTCAGCATGGAAGGTACACCGCCCACCAAGTCGGGTACAAGCGCCTGGGTAGCATGAGTCGGATGGTCACGTATGCAATGAAATGCCTTGTTTGATTTAACCCACAGCTTCAGCGCTGCTGTTTCTCTCTCTGTCGGCCGCATGGTTACGTTTCTTACAATAAATCTAAAATAACACGTTTTTGCAATTATGTTCTCAAAAATCCTGTGTCGTACAGGAAATGGTACAAAAATGTAAATGGGAGTGAAGTACTCTGTAATCTAATATAATCAATCAACGAGCATTTTCTCAACGTCTTTTCTTAATTTTTGGGGAACATAAGTCCCTTTCCTGGGGCCACTGATATCCCTGGTTTGGACTTCTGGTGACATCTGCCTGGGTTTCGAAGCCAGGATGGATTTCTCGCTTGCATGCTTTCTTGCCTGCACTCTACTCCTCAGATTCACCTCTGGTGTGACAACTGCTGACTGTATAGAGGTCAGCATGGCAGCCAAGCCTTTTTGATCCATGTACCTGTAGATGTGTCCACAAGCATTGGTGGAGGTCGAAACCACGACCGTCCGTGCGGCGTGCAGCAAGCACAGCGCTGTAAACCATTCGGCCACTACGGCTCGGTGTCTTATAATAGGTAATTAGCTTCAAAATCAAAAGCAAATTCCAAAGCAATATCGTATCAAACATACCGTTCAACATTGGAATCATCGGCTATCAACAAAGGCCATAAATCAGGTTGTAACTCTCCAGCAGTTATGTTGTCCAAGCGAATAATTTCCACCCCAATGTTGTCCAATTTGCGGAGAACAACTTTTCGCACTGGTTTGTGGATGGTGTACTTGTCATCCTTCGTGGTGTCTTCCACGTAAACTCTCATTCTCCATCCAGGCATCATAACCGGTACCAACTGTGCATACCTTCAGAATTACACACAGAAACTACTTAACAAGTAACAAGACAGCTTCGAATTAACATTACGAGGCAACACCGACCACGCCCCTCATGCTAGCCTAGCTGGAGAGGGGGTCACTTGTTTAGGTTACCTACACCCCCCCCTCCCAAGACTAGATCTGTCCGGGGGAGGGGGTAGGTCACTTGTTTCAGGTACCCACCTCTGCCCCCCCCCTCCCCCCATGAACAGTTGGTGACTTGGCTAGAGTACCCACCCCCTTCCTAGACCAGACCGGTCTGGGGGCAGGGGTGGGTCACTTTGTTTGGGTAGCGCCCTTTCCACTCCCAGACAGAACCTGGACAGGACCTGCCCAGAAATGACCTGCAGGATGTACAGGACTTATCCAGGTAGGACCCCGGACAGGACCTGGACAGGACGTATCCATAGGACGTACGTGGTTGATAAAAATTCCACCATTCCCTTTTAAAAAAAAATAATTCAGATTCCGTTTATTTTGTGGTTGAATCACATACCTCATTATTCCATATAGCATTACAGGATCTTCCCCAATTACGGACATAGATATAACGTTCTTGTCTGTCTTGGACCAGGCAGCCGGTTGACCCTCTACGATTCCTCTAATGTAACGGTTCAAAATCAACTTCCCAACCTCCACCTGAAATATATGAAGATGAAGAATGAAAACACAATTACACAAGAAAGTCCTCCTGCGTGAAAAGCAAGAGGCACACACTGACCGCGGCGTAGCAAGTGCTCGCTATGCTGCCCTATCCGGGGGACGGTATCTCAGGTAACCCCCCTCTGGCTGGGGTACCCCCCCCCCCCAGCTGGGGTACCTCCCGGCTGGACAGATCCCCCTTGACAGAACCCCTGGCTACTTGTTTGGTTTCAGGTACCGCCCGCCCCCCTTAACAGACAGACACCTGTGAAAACATAGCCGCCCTACCGTACTACGTACGCGGTCGGTAATAATCTTTAAATCTCATACATGTAGATACACATTCTAAATCTGGAGTTGCAATTGGTTAAAATCTTTAATGTCCTCATGAATCTGGAAATGTTTATTCATCTTGTGTTACCTCTACATGCACTCTGTTCGCCTTTTCAAAATGCACCACGTATCTGTTACCCATCTCCATGGTATGCTTTATCCGAGTACCCGAGACCTTCCGTGCCCGTTCTGGCCAATAGACACCAGTAATCCAGTCTGGCGAAAAAATGAATTCGCGTAATTTAGAACAGAAGTTTGGAATGAAATTTACATTCACAAAAATATGTACTTGAGAGGCCGAACCGTACCGGATATGCCAGCTTAGCAGTGATAAGGACAATTATAAGACATGCATTCTGGGGCAGAGGCATGGTATTTTCGAGTGCAATATATTAAATGAACTTTTCGTAACGTAAAACTTACCATCTGCAAACCAGTCTGTAAATACTCGGGGATAGTAAAATCCGAATATGTCGATATGTGTTCTGTGTACGAAATCGTGCGTCATGATGGCAATGTTTCCGTCCCTGAACCAGGGTCCTGCCACACCCACGTTCGGAGGGTGGAATCTCAATAGCTGTTCAATTAGTTTTTCTGTCCAACCAGTGCTCTCCAGGACTGTGTCATCGTTCACCTGCCAAGAAGATGTCAATATCGAAACTCAACGCGTGATTGCTTTTTTTCTTCTACCAATGTGAAAAATTTGCACGTGTCAAAACACGTACATTTCATTCAGAACTCAACTAAAATTTCCAAAGAACGGTATTTCACCAGAACGACAACGTAACATTTCTTTAATATAAGGTATCAACAATTTTGATGAAATACTGACTCTGTAGTAATATGCCATGTTGTCCATGTACGCATGCATCATTGCGTCATTTTGAGCCCATGCAGGATTTCCCGTGTGATCGCAGTCCACCAGGTGAAGTGTTACATTCACATTCTGAGGACAATTCCGGTTTATAAATCTGCGATTTACATAAACAATAAAAAAATTCATTTCCACAGTCGATTATACATATTTCCACAGGGCTTTACGTTTTTAAAAACAACATTGCAATTGGGAATTTAGTTAACATCTTGGCAACACGACTAAATCAAATGACGTAACTACGTCACATCAAGACGTGGAATTATGACGTTGTATTTGTGTACAGAAATGCTCACAATTTCATCAAGGGGACCGTTTTATCTCCTGAATATCTGATTCGAGAAACAATGATAATCTATAATTAAAGCATGGTTGCACGTAACGAAATTCAGTCCGATAACAAATGGGTTGAGTGTATTCCTATGGTCCTGTTCACACAATATGAAATTACAAAGTGAGCACACCTTCATTTCCTGCCATGCCATTTTGTATATTGGGCTAAATCTCGTCACGTATGATCAAACTTAACAGTAAAATCTAAAACATTACCCATTAAAGTATTCTTCAAATACTTCATGCGACGTATTGAAGTGAAAGAACGGATCGTTGTAGTCATGCGCCATGTAGATATGGTAACTGAATCCGTAGGAACAAGTACTGCAAAATGATGCTATGAGCCGTCGAAAAAATGGAAGTTCCGTCGGGACACGATTTTCTTGAATTTCTTGTAACCCTCTGGTAGTTATACCTAAACCTGAAAAAGGACAATTGAAAGTACGATGAAACACGTAATCACGTCTGCAATCTGCTATTGTGAACGAATATCAGATAATTGTGAAAGCACTTAAGGGTCCGTTTACACCAAGCGTCAGAGTCAATTTCCGTCAATGTTGCGATGACGCTTGCGACACAGTTCTCATTGACCACAATGGAGTCACTCTAAAATTGGTTGCAATCCCATTCTCAAGCGACTACATTGTGGTCAATGAGAACTGTGTCACAAACGTCATTGCAACATTGACTCAAACTGCCTCTGACGCTTGGTGTAAATGGGCCCTAATGATTGGACCGAGTGCTTTAGGGTTTATTCATATTAGAGCGAAAGCGTACACAGCGTCACTTGGAACGGATACATAGTTTTCGGAGTTGGATGTTTACATTGAGTCGTGACACAGATCAAAGGGAATTTTCGCTTTCGCTTCAATATAATTGGATCCTAACATTCACTATCAGTTTTTTTTTTCACTATTTAAATGCCACACCTATCGCAACTGTTCTTTCTTCCGGAGGCAGATGTAATCTATCCACTGCTTCCCAGCTCACCCCAGGTTTGATAGTAAATGGAGCTCGATTTTCATGAACAATAATATCGTCTTCCGGATTTTGCCGATTCTTTCCAAGTTCGGCTCCTGGCAGCAGGGAGTCCCGATGTATGTGTCCCATGGCTTCTTGCACCTGTCGCCTCATGTTCATGTGCTCCACTCCATCGATGATTCCCATATCGTGATGTGATCGGCCCTGGATGTAAGAAAATGAGCGTAAAACAAGCGCAATAATGATAAATGAAAAACGTTTTTTGCTTTCTTCTCATATTCAGTGAATCTCTCTGGGTTGCTACATATTTTAAATCATATAAAACTCAGCTCGGTAATCCTCCCACATCAATACGCGCTTTCCGGATGTTGGGAACCTGCAATATTTACGCACGAAACTGGTCTTGAATATTTGCTGTATACACTTTACTACATACCTGGAGTATCTCATGGTTTGCTGTGATGTTGCTACCAATCTGTACGTACATTACGACAACCCAAACCAGCATGCCCGCCGACAGAGCAGACATCATTACTCTCATCACCTGAGCTCTCTTCATTGCTGTAAGCTTTGTTAAGCCATTTGACGTTTGTTTCTGGAATTTTACAGTAAAATATTACATTCTTAAGAGGACTAAGTATACTTTCTAATGAGAGGTAACCTTTCATCATGAATAAAGCCAAAATCTGCTTTAAAAAAAAAAAAGTTCTGCCTGGGCGATAATTGGCTTCCTTGTGCAAAATTTTTGAAGTTTCAAACTGCTCTGATTGTTCCCGCTTTTGCTTTGGCGTCGTGTTGGATATTCATATTTCTTCGAAATATTGTACAGAGGAATAAAATAATCAAAGGAAAAAATAGTAACTCGGTTTATTAAATCTATAATTAGAAGAAAATCGCTTTTGTTTTTTCAGCTTCAAAAAAGAAGAATTACCGCCCTTGATGACTGCCTGTTGGATGGAAGACAATGAAATTTATCAGGTATTTTAAACAGTGGCACCACGGACGCGCCCCCCCCCCCGGTCCAATTTCTTTCATTTTCATGCAGTTTTGGGGGGAAATTTGGCCAAATAATAGGTTGGTGCACCCACTTTGGGGGTTGGCACCTCTCCGTCTGGGAAATCCTGGATCCGCCACTGTTATCATTGGTTTAAACCAGCGTCCTGCCCACAGTTTCGTTTCAAACTACAGATCAGGCAGGGTAATCCGAAATGATAATAATCAAGCAGTTTTCTCCAATTAACGTATTTTAAATTCATGATAATTCAAAGTTCTGACCAAATTTCAAATTAATCTACATTAACACTTGGAGTGAGGCGTTACAATGCCATCAATGGATAAAGCCTAAATTAAACTTTCCAGTTATGAAGTATTTCAATGATTTATTCGTTGGTATTGTAAATAAAGCAGTAGCGGATCAAGGATTTGGTCAAGGGGGGCCCAGAAAATTTTTCCAGATTTTACCGACATAGCAAAGCAGAGTTGGGCCAGTGAAGCAAACCAATATTGGCCAGGGTCCAAGGTACACCTTAGGGCCTGGAAACTCTGACATTTTTAACTGTCAAATATGCATTCTCCCACTTTTCCTGGTACTTTTTTTCAATTTTTTTATGTTCATTTGTGTAGGTACATTACAAAATATCTATGTGAGACAGCATTGTCAATCATGCCCAGAAACTGTTGATTGCGCATCCACAGTGTACTGATTTCATAGTCACTGTAAATAATGATTCAATTTATTATTGAAATTGTTTGATCAAAGTGTACAAGTCAACCGGAGATATAGTCAAATGGATTAGTTTGAATACCAAGGGAATTCGACAAAAGGCTATCAATTACAAGTTATTCAAATTAACACACCCACAATTCTTTGATTTAATCTCTAACCTAAATGATGACAAAACAGCTATTGAATTGAATTAGAGTTTATTTTCCACTCCAACAAACAAAACTTTTTACAGAAAAGTTACAGATCCATCACAACAATGGATCCAGTCGACATACAGACACCACAAGGTGTCAAATACATGTAAATAACATGTAGCTAAAAATGGCAAATTGTGAAAATGTACCAGTACCTGTACTTTAGCCACCAGTTTGTGCACTCAACCATGCCACAGAAATATTTCAGGGTAAGATTAGGTATGTAATTAATTATGCATCCGGTTAACACTACATGCAATGGATGTAGCAATATTACCCAAAAAATTTACCCCAAGCACAATCTGGTAAGGATAAATATATGAGAATAGTAATAACAATCTGTCAGAAATTGACCAATTTAGAATAATACATACAATATAAATATAAAATATTTAAAGAAAATTCAAGTGATGGTACGGTCACCATAATAGGAATAAATAACAAGCAATATTAGACAATAGATATTTGCGGCACTTGACTATACTTGTCAAGATGTAACAGATAAATCATTTAAGTTAAGGCTCCATGGTAACACTTCCTCATTCATGTGAATCATGTGGGTAGCGGTGCCGCAGAGGAGACAGTAGTTTCTTGAAGACCATGGGGCAAAAATCTCTGTTCAGTGAAGGATTCTGCCATCTAAATCGATCATTTTGATCCAATTGGGATTGGTTCTTCAGCTGTTTAAGGTTTTTCCTTTTATCCCGCTTTTTTAGCAGAATTGAGTCACAGTATCTGATGGTACGGTCAACAGCTTCTCAATATGCACGGTATCCTTCAGTTGTGAATCTTTGTGATTCACTTAGGAATAAATTTGGATCTTTTTGATCCCAGACCTTTTTCAGCTCTAATGTTGACATGTCACTATGAAAACGCACAGCCTCTTCTAGGCACTGGTTAAATCTATACCGGAGGTTATTGTCATCGCTTGTGAAGTTGTCATGAAGAGGTGCTTGGATCCAGAGGATATGTGGGTACCCATTGCAAATGCATTTCACCAGTAAGAACTCTTTATATGCTGCAATTGCCCGACTGAATTCAGTCATGATTTGATTAATCAGCTTTGAAAAAGACTTAGATATTCCATAGATAGAGCAGTGTTTTTCACTGAAAACTCTGATCAAAGCATCATCCAGGACCAGTACAATTATTTTTGGGAGAGGCATTAATTTATGCAGTTTCTTGTTTCAATGGCTCGCACCATGAGATTAGATATTCATCCAAGTACACTGGGATTCTCACTCATGAAGTTGTTAAAATATCCAGATACATCGAAATGTGCCTTAGTATAACTGTTGTAGTCAGTGCTTTTCCTGGCCTGAAAATACTGCTCAAAAGATCTAGATCCAAATTCATCTCCAAATACCCAACAACGATCATGCGCCATCACTGGAACTGAAGACAAAAAGAATTGATTGATGAAAATAATATTGCTTGGAGTTTATAACCTGTTGGGATTTTTGCCAATTCGAATTACATGAAGAGCATGAAGTGCCAGCCACGTGTGAGTTGTTATTGTATAGCTTCCGGTTCGCGACAATACTGCCCACATATCAATATGACTAGCCACTCCCACTTATTCAAGCGAGGAAGTTCTTGAACATGGTAATTTACATTGTGCAGACATTGGTATTGAACATGCTGCTTGCCGATTACATAGCTGAGGTTCACATCAATATCAAGTAGATTAAAATATATAACCATGTTGTATACCATTCTATAGTTATTCAGTTATTACATCACAATATAACTTTACAATGGTTACAATGCTAATTCCTATGAGGATAAATAAATAAACAATCATTCTTCGCAACACTAAAACCCCGATCCATGTCTTGCAGCTATGGATTTGGTGAGTTTTTAGTTTTTAAGGTATCTGTATACAGCATTGCTTTTCCATCTGCCCATAGCTTTAATTTGGTCCACTGAATACCCAAATTTAGCTAGATCACTAGTTCTCCCAATTCTGTAACTATGTACATCATACAATAGACTGTCCAAGTGGAGTCTGTCCAGTAATGTTCTTAAGAGATTCCTGAAGTGGTAGTCTCTTACTGGGGACTTATCAGCAAAAATAAAGAACTGTTCCCTATTGTTGACAAAATTCCCTCTGAGGTTCATAAACCTTAATACTTCCTTGAAGGGGCAAAAGAATCTGTGAGCTCTCTGGTAATTTTGACAACTTGTTTCAGCAGCAGAAATTTTTATTTTCTGTGGCCCAGATTCTTGGCCATGTGTCTTGGAAGTATATAGCACTACCAAGATTTTGTCTTTGTTGTGTGCCAGGTGTATATTACAAGCCTTAAGTACATATGGGCTGTAAGTTAATTCCCCTACCCTCATCATACCATAGTATGCTAGGCAGAATAGGGCCTTGTACATCTGTTCAAGGTATGGCTGCTGAGATTCCTCAGTATAGTATCTTTGAAGTTCAAATAAAAGCATTTCTAGCAATCCTTTTTGGATAGGTAGTCTAATCTCGACTTTATCATTTTCCAACTTACAGCTTCTTACTAATGAGCTCAGGAGAACTTTATTATCATCCCATTCATATCCATCCATCCTGAGAATGTGCTTAATAGCACTAAAATATGATTTAAGTGTTGAAGACTGTACACCCCTGTCAACTAAATATGCACCAAATAGTGCAGTTTTTTCCTCCCAAGATAAAGTAAATGTACAATCTAATCCAATTATGAACTTGTTCAGCTGTCTCCAAACACATAAGTATGTTCTTGTGGTTGACTGCCTGGTCTGTGTATTTTTTAATCTCTCAAGTACTGAGTTGACATACTCAAATGATATTTTTGATGAATTTGATGAGTTGGATGAATCATTGTCATAAGTGACTCTCCTACAAGGCTTTCTTTGACCTAAAACACAAGCAAATAAGTTTTAGTTATTTTTCCAAATCTTCTGGATAGGCCAGAGAGCCTCTGGAATTGCTGTATCTTCCTGGTCAATGATTCTTTTATTCTCTACACAGAGTCTTTTGAAATATGCAATTTTATTCCTAGATAGGCTATCAGCATAAGTGTTTTTAACCCCTTTTACATGTCTGGCAAATATTCTCACATTCTCCATCAAGCCCTTCAATACAATAAATCTGATGAGAACCATACAGTTCTTGCAAAATGTTGTAGTGTGATTGATTGTGTTCACCATACTCTGATTGTCACTGAAGAGTATAATTCTTCTGTTCTTGTAGTTGTGAATCCATGTAAGCACTGCAGCTGTTACTGCATATATAGTTCCAAGTATTCAATGCTAGGTTGGTTCTTTGCTATGAAAGTTTCAGGCCACAATTTGAACATCCATGAAGCACCACAGATAGCTCCCATACCAATTTTTCCACTGGCATCAGTGTACAAGTCTATTTCATCAGCAACAATGAATGATGAGAAGTCCAAGAAGGGTCTACAGTATACTGATGGATGCTTGATGAAAGTTAGCCACATCTTCAGATCATCTCTCATTTCACCATCCATCCTAATGTGATGGTGTGGTTTCAACTTATCATTGGCAGTGTAAGAGTACAATCTCCTTGTGAATGCTCTGCCAGGTATAATGGCTCTTCCAAGGAAATTGAGGAATCCACAAATTTTTTGTAACTGATTCAGTGTTATCTTTTTACTCTTCTTGTTCAATACTGAGTCAATGAGAGATGTAGCTTTTTGTACTTTTTCTACTGGTATGGATACACACTGCAATACAGTATCAATTAGTAAGCCCAGGAAAACTAACTTTGTGGTAGCCCAGAATATTTTCTCTAAAGACACAGGGAAGGATATTTCTTCACATACTTTCAAGAATTCCTTCACTTGGTTGTTGCAGGATAGCTTATACAATCCCGCAAATAGGTAGTCATCCAAATAGTTCACTAGGTTATTCCTAGTATGCCATTGTACAATATGCTTGACAGCATTGCTGAAATGCTGGAAATGTGAGCATGATATAGAAGCTCCAAATGGCAAACATTTGTCCACAAAATAATAGGTCTTCCCATCTAGGGGAGAAACTGCTTTCATTACTAGAAATTTCCAATGCCCCCTTTTTATTCCTAGATTCCTAAAAGCTGATTTCATATCAGATTTTGCAATTTTGCAATTCTTCCCAGAACTGACACATAACTGTATTGCATCATTGAAATCTGGGTATTTAACACTGCACAATTCTGGAGGTGTATTTTCATTCACTGATAGACCCCTCCCCCTGTGGTAAGAGAGGTGGAAAATAAGTCGGGTATTTTTTCCCCCATCCTTAGGCACCAAGCCTATAGGTGACTGAATGTAGGAGTCAAATGGGATATGTTCAAAAGGTCCAGCATACCTTTCATCTTTAACTTCTTTCATGACCTTGTTCCAGAGTTCAATAGGACTACCGATTTCCCTAAATTTCAAATTGGGTGATGTAATTTTTACACCTTGGGGGCCATTGTATCCTATACTGAAGCCATTAGTGAATCCATCTATTAAAATTGAGTTTCCCCTGTATCATATTTGGACTCAACTAGTAGTTTTTCTAATACCTCTACATTTACAGCAGTTTTTATATTCTCCAGATCAAGGTTCTTGTACTGTAGAATTTCAATTTGATGCACTGAAATTATAGAATAATAATGAACAATTAAACTCAGCAACATAAATATTTACATATTACTGTTTCACTGTTTCCTATCTCCTTTAGGGCTGTTGCTACCATGTGCACTACTCCCCTTGTTACTATGACTTCTCTTGTGCTTGTTCTGCCTTTTCCTACAGTTGTGGAACCCATGGTTCCACCTAGCACAGTAGGTGCATCTGTGGTCATAGTTGCATTCAGTTGCAGATCTCTTACACCTATTCTTATTAAAGCACCAGCAGCAATCATCCTTCCAATCTTTTGCAGATGTTCCTCTAGAACTAAAGTGGTTATTCCCACTATTGTTCCCAGATGAATGACTAGCACCATGACCAGTTGGGTTATTGTTAAAGGCCATATTGAAGCCTTGTGTGTAGGTCTTTCCCCAACTATGCCATGGTTTGCTGGCCATTAACTCCCAAAAATTCACATCATAGAAGTAAACATTATCCCATGGGTTTGCTGCTGCTGCTGCTGTATGAATTACATACACGTATCGCCAAATCTCAGATGACCTCCCAGGGTTGGCATGGGTATAGATAGCGGCGTACACCCGGAAAGCTTGGTCCCACTTCCGGATGCTGTTGATCTTTCCAGCTTTGGGCGGTGCAGGTGGTTCAACATAACTATTAGTCCCTTGGGTGATCAATTGAAATAACTGGTGATTAAGGTCATCTGACTTGCTATCACCCATCCTGTCTTTAGGAAGAAGTCTCTCAAGTTCAATGAACTCACCTCTTTCTATTTTATTTTTTTAAACTGGGCTCTATTTGACTTGTCACATGAAAGAACTCATCATCTTGATCGAAATTTCTTAAAAACAAGATTTCATTATCCAGGGATGCCAGGCCTTCAGGCTTAACAAACCTACTTCTCAACCTATCATAATCATAGGGCATTAACAATTCATTCATACCTTTAGGAGCCTCCACCTTTGCCTTGAATTTCTCCACCTGCACAAGTAGTTGGTCAGCTACTCTATCAGGATTCGGTGAACGTTGTTCAGATCTCTGTCTGCCAACTGGTGTTACCTCCTGTGAACGCATGACCTTGCGCATGTCCTGGCCACCCTGACCATGTCCAGATGACATCGCAGATCGATCATGATCATGACGACCACTGTCACCACTTTGTCTGTGTTGCCCCGAGCCTATACCATTCCTGCTGTCAAGACGTATACTTTCTACAAAATTAGAAATTTTTTCTATTAGAGGTACATCCTCATGATTCACACATCTCAAAGCCAGTGAATATATAGTTGTATCTGATGGTGATTTGACCATTTGTGATTTATTGACACAGTTGTTATTCTTACTGGACGACTTATTTTTATCTGTGGCTATGTTATCTCCTTTAGCAATTGCCATTCTACTATCAACCAATTGGTCCAAGAACTCCTTAAACTCAGGATCATCCTTTAAATGACTAAACCGGTTAACAGGCTTTGACCCCGGCTTAGGTTTCACCACTTTAGAAGCGATTCGAGTATGGCTTGTCTGAAGCTGGTCCTCTTCTTCATCAGATGAAATTTCCCCCACTTCCAAGGTGTCTGACAGATCCCCCAGATGATCAGTAGTTGCTTCACCATTATCCTCCGGAAAGTTGTCATCGATATCCGATGTGTCAACAGATAGTTCAACACCATTGTGTTCAACTTCGTCACCAGCTGCAATTTCAATGGATGACAATACATCAATTTCATTAAGAATATGACTTTCAATTAGCTTTTGATCAGTTTTCGTTGGCTCTGCATCTAACAAGGCTTTTTAGGTGGTTTAAGTCAAATTTTTTGTCAAATTTGGACTCAAGACACCTTATGACATCTCCTAGGACCCTTTTTGATCAATTTTGGCATATGTCAATTTTTGGCAACTCCAGGGCCATTCGAGTATTTTGGCCCAAATGGGGTGCCTTCAGAAAATCAAAGTTTTCTTGATGAAGGAGTGGAGACTCATCAAAATGCCATGGGGTTTTAGG